>CAICTM010002404.1:0-15000 GCA_903772945.1 Seminavis robusta
ACCCAGCCCCATTCGCCCCTCAAGAAGAGACATCACGCCCTTTCCTACCACTTCGTCAGAGAAGCCATTGCTGCAGGGACCATCTCGTTTCATCATCTACCGGGAGCGATCAACCCCGCAGATATCCTGACGAAACACTGGGGTTACTCCCAGATATGGCCCATCCTGAAGGCAGTTCTGTTCTGGCAAGGAGACACAGCTGATCTCCTGGACACCACCATGGACACATCACATGGTGGGGAGCGATGAGTGGAAATCCACGTGAACTCCCATTGTGGTGCAAAGCAGCTGTGCTGGTTTAGCCAGGTGGAAGAATCGCTGTGACATCTGTATACTCCAACAGTAAGGTCAGCAGTGCAGCCATCTGGCAATACAGAAATAGCTGAGGAACTCTATATACCCAAGGATGATGCAGTTCTTCAGCCAAGACCAATATAGAAAGTTAGCTTGCCAGCACCAGCCAAATGAGATGCAAGAGAGCCAAAGCTGCATGGCTGAGTGCTGTCGAGGATTTTGTGTACATGTTATAGTTTAAAGAAGAAGAAGTAATGAAAGGATAGTTGACCAGATACAGCCTCAGTAGCACTAGTTTCCCCACAGTCGAAGCCTTCCTGTGTGGATTGTGCCAAGGCAAAGAGTAAGTTGTTCAATCATTGCTGTGGAGATTGAATAACAGTGGCAGCCAGCTTTGTGGCTGGCACATTCCCAAGTGCCAGAGGAGAGAGACCTCCAGGCAGAGTTCTCCACTCTCAGCCCCTTGTGCACCTACCAGCTGAGTTCCTAACTGGAATTCATAGTCTGAAGCCAGCTCTAAGCTTTCTCCTGCTGCCACCGATCCGCTCGGCGCTGACAAACTGGGTACCCCATTTGAAGAAGAGTGGAGCTATCCAGCTGCAGTTGGGATGCTGCTTTACATTGCATCCAACACTCGCCAGACATCACCTGTAGTGTACATCAGGTAGAACGATTCAGCCACAACCCCAGGCATTCCCATGCTCAAGCCATCAAACGAATCATTCGGTACTTGATTGGCACAAGTGACAAAGGCATTTGTTTTAGCCCTAAGCTTGATCAAGGACTTGATTGTTGGGTGGATGCTGACTTCGCAGGGTTGTATGGATACGAGGATGATCAGGATCCTGTTTCGGTCAAGTCTCGCACTGGTTTTGTCTTGACTTTGTTTGGATGCCCTGTCATTTGGTCCAGCAAACTGCAGACTGACATTACTCTGAGCTCCACTGCTGCTGAATATGTTGCCTTCAGCATGTCCATGAGGGAGCTGCTTCCTATGCGAGCCCTGCTCAAGGAAATTGGTAACAAACTGCATATGCCCGTAATTACTGACAGTCTCGTGCGCTCTACAGTATTCCAAGACAACCAAGGTTGCCTGTCTCTTGTGAATGTTCCCAAGATGTCAGCCCGCAACAAGTATTTGGCATTGAAGTACCACTTCATTAGGTCGAATATCGGGGAGTCGAAGGGCATCGTGGCCAAGTACATTCCGACTCTAGAACAACGGGCCGACATCTTCACTAAGGGTCTGCCAGCTCCACAGTTTGCAGTCATTCGGAAGCTCCTCATGGGATGGTAATCTACCTCAGCACGTTGCTGGGGACTCTCTCCTATTGTTTCTTGCTACAGCTTCATTTCAGCTGTAAGGGAGTGCGACGGGATACAGCTTACAATTCAGCTTTACAGCTTTATAAATTGTGGGCCTATTCTAGAAAATAATCAATAACTGCTCACTTATTTGGAAATACAAACTTTACATCTCTTAGATCGTTAGATTAATCAATCCACAATGATATTGTCACAAGAACAACAGAATGAACTTCGTGGTGTCCTTGAAAAGTATGATACCTTGTTCAGTCCTGAACTTGGCAAATACACCGGCGGACAAATTAGTTTGGAGATTGATCCTACAGTTCCGGCCCATCGAAGCCGACACTATACTGTTCCTCATCACCAACAAACCATTTTCAAGAAAGAGTTGGATAGGTTGGTTTCCCTTGGCGTTCTTGAAGAAGGAAGTCGTTCCGAATGGATTGCTGGTACCTTCATCATTCCGAAGAAGGACGGTCGAGTCAGGTGGATCTCTGACTTCCGTGGTCTCAACAAAGCAATCAAACGCAAGGTTTATCCAATTCCTCGCATCGCTGATATTTTAGCTCGCCGCAAGAACTATGCATTCCTTACCAAGTTGGATATCTCGATGCAGTATTACACCTTTGAACTTGACGACTTCAGTTCCGAATTGTGTACCATTGCTACCCCTTTTGGCTTTACAAGTACAGACGATTACCTATGGGCGTTTCTCAATCTCCGGATATTGCTCAAGAAATCATGGAGAAGTTGCTCAAAGCTCTTGATGACATCGAAGTCTACATCGATGACATTGGTATTTTCAGTTCCGATTGGCGCTCTCATCTCGACAAGCTCGATCAAGTACTCAAGATCCTACAGGAGGCCGGATTCACAATCAATCCGTTGAAGTGTGAATGGGCAGTGCAAGAAACAGATTTTCTTAGACATTGGTTGACTCCCATTGGCGTTAAGCCTATGGCGAAGAAAGTGCGCGCCATTCTGGACATGAAAGCACCGACAGATATCAAACAACTGCGTTCGTTTCTCGGGTTGGCGACTTATTACCGTGATATGTGGCCTCGTCGTTCTCACACCTTGGCACCCTTGACAAAGCTAATCGGTACCAAGAAATTTGAGTGGACCGACGAGCAAGAACAAGCTTTCAAAGCCATGAAGGCTGTGGCGGCAGCTGACACTCTGCTTGCCTATCCCGATCACAACGTTCCATTCGAAATCGATACGGACGCTAGCGATTATCAGCTCGGTGGAGCTATCAAATAGAACGGACGGATTGTGGCTTACTACTCCTGCAAGCTCAACTCCGCCCAAAAGAATTATACTACCATTGAAAAGGAATTGCTCTCCATCGTTGAAATCTTCAAAGAGTTTCGGTCTATGTTACTCAGAGCTCGTATCAATGTGTTTACTGATCATAAGAACCTTACTCACAAACTTTCCGCTTTTCAAACTCAACGTGTTATGCGATGGCGATTGCTGTTGGAAGAGTTTGGTCCAACCTTTCATTACAAGCCGGGCCCCCAGACGCCCTCAGCCGGGTGCCCACTTCTCGCGAAGATCGCGACAATGCCGATTCTGATCCCCTTTCCACATCTGCCGACCGATGTTATTCCATTGTGGAGGAGAATCAGAGGTTGGCTGAATGTTTGATGCATCACCCAGACGATGGTATGGAAGAATCTTTCCTGGAGCATCCTACATTCGACGGAGAAGGAAGGAATCCCTTCAATTTCTCGGTCCTCGCGGAGTACCAAGCAGCTAGTGCAGTTTTGGCACAGACCATGGTTGATAACCTGGAACGATTTTTCAAGAAGATGTTTGGAAACAGTGAGCTGATATGCTTTCATCAGAATGACGAGGACAAGATTGTCCTGACAAAAGAGTTGCTTCCCAAGTTGGTCAGCTTCTATCACAAGTCCATGGCACATGTCGAAGGCATGGATCGTTTGAACAAACGATCAAGACACATTTCTATCATAGAGGTATTCGCGACGAAGTCTGAAAACAAATTGAGCAGTGCGAAGCATGTGCGAAGAACAAACGAGCACGACGTGCTTATGGAGAATCTGCTCCACGTGATGCTACGGCGATGCCCTGGCAAGAAGTCCATTGTGACACAATCGGTCCATGGACGATTGAGTTACGACAACGGACGTTGACTTTCAATGCTATGACGATGGTGGACCCCTGCACAACCTTGTTAGAGATTGTGCCTCTCATGCGACGCACGTCGGAAGAAGGTGCCCGAGTGGTCGAAGATACGTGGTTTGCTCGGTATCCTCGACCCACGAAAGTGGTTATGGACAACGGTCCGGAGTTCAAACTGGAATTCATTGGGATGGTGAAAAAGAATGGTGCAGTGCATCGCTACTCGTCCCCTCGTAATCCACAAGGTAACTCGATGATTGAACGGACTCATCAGGCAATTGGTCAAGTATTGAGAACCATTGTGGTCTCGCGCGATCCCAAGAGTGTTGCTGATGGGATCAAGGTCATTTCCGAAACCTTGGCGACAGCGATGCATGCTCATCGTTGTTCCGTGCAGAGTACGAACGCGTATCTCACTCCTGGTGCTCTTGCCTTCAAACGAGATATGTTTCTTGATATTCCTATTTATGCAGACATCCTGGCCGTGCAACGACACCGTCAATCCTTGGTTGACAAACGTTTGCTGCGGGCCAATGCTAAACGCATTTCCTATGACTACGCGGTCGATGACCTGGTCTACAAGCGTGCGTATCTCGGTCTCAGTGATAAGTTGAAGCCTACGGCTTCTGGTCCCTACCGTGTTTCCTGCGTTCATACCAATGGCAACGTAACGATTCAGCTCAGTCCTCATCAGTTCGAGCGACTGAACATTCGGCGCGTGTTTCCAAAGCATCCAGTACCTCCGGTTGCCACCGGTACGGGTTATTGAGGTTCCCCTGATTCATATTCTAAATGTTACTGATGCTCGGCGCCTATTGTTGCCTCACAGTGGAGGAGAGTGACATACGCACGTGTGTGACGTGGCGTCTTAATGCTAGTTTTAAGTCTAATCTCACAATATTCCGATCGTAGTTCAGTATCAATGACTGGAGCATCAGCAAATCAAACAGCACCACAAAGATTTCCTCCAGCATGGATCTCTGTGTTCACCAGAGGAGGTGGTGGTACAGCAACACCATGTGGGGATTCAGCACCGCTAGCAGGAACGTATGCAACTCAATTGGCTCCCTTGTGCTCACTAGTATAGTGGGCACTGGCTCCCTTGGAGAAGTGACCACAGTGACGACAGAACTTGGTCAGGGTTTTGCCGTCAATGACGACAGAATACTGGGCATCGTCAGGAATGTTGGCATGGAGCTGAGGCATTGTCTTGTATACTTCTTGCATTGGGCATTCACCTTTGCAACAGTGGACTCATCAAGTCCATGTTTGGCAATGCCACGACCAGTGGAACTGTTGCTGCCGCTAGACCAGAGCTGCTGCAGACTTATTGGGGCAATCACGTTGCATGTGTCACCCCACATGTCCAACACTTGATACTGCTGCTCCCCTGCCACCGCTGCCACCACCTGCAGACCTGTCCTGGGTAAGTGTGGTCTTCAATTCTTTAGCCACCATGGCAGCCATTTGAGTCAGCATAGCTTTGTGCTTGGCATCAGAAGAGATCTGCCAAGCAGGTGCATAGTCACTTTGAGAGCCCAACACGGTGTAAAGGTCTTCACCTTTGCGAAGAGCAGCAATGGGACCCATCACTTGTTTGTGAGTCGAATCGAATCCACTAACATCATTGGCAAGACGAAGCTCCCTCATACTTTGGAGAAGCAATGGGTTGCTCGCCGTGGTAAGACCCTTGAGAGCCGAAGTTGTCAAGTCAGGGACTGTTGCATTTGGCATATGGTTCATCTGAATTTCCCGAACGATAGCAGATGCATCGTGGACAAAGTGAGAGACATTTCCCCAGGGTAATCTGTCAACTTGAGTGCCTCCAGCTTGTTGACAAGACTCTTGATCTTGGAGCTGGATGGGCGGTAGATCTTCTTCAGAATGGTAAATAGGACATGAGGACCAGTTCGATCAGCGAGCTGTGGGATGACTTGCTTAAGGTCCTGCATGAGTGTTGGCGAACAAGAGTTGAGCACGGCTTCACCCGACCAATGCAGGTTCTGGGCATCGTATGAGCACTGAGCAAAACGATCGACAGCACCGTTGACCAGGACAGGACGGCCCTGATCATCGACTTTGATAACTCCATTGATCGTTAGATCCTTATGCCAGGTTCGCTCAATGTCACTGGAAACCATGCCAGGCTGGAGAAGCATGTCCAACTGAGTGCCATCGGTCTGAATGATTCGAAAGACGCTTTCCATCCCAACTGAGATCATAAACTCACTTAGAGCAATGAGCGATGGCACTACCTTGTCTGCGTTTGGTTCCCCAGGGAGACTAAACAGGAGGTCCGGTGAGTCACTCAGTCCCTCCTTGCATTTCAATTCAATGGGAGAGAGAGCCTGATGGTTCTTGATCACATCCGTCTTGAAATCTCTCATGCACTGGGCGCTCATGGGAGAAGTTCCTTCACCGCCGACTCCATGTCCAGTCCAAGCTCCAGTCGCATTGAGTCCTCCAACCAGAGGCTGCTTGAGAGTAGAAAATGCATCCCACTGTCGTCCAGCGGTCCTGAGAAGTTCGAGGAGCTGGTCTTGAGTGAAGGTTGGAGAGACGGTGGGGGCAGGTTCAGCCATGTTGGTTTCGGTTTCGTGTTGGTTGGAGTCGAACGAGAAGGTTTGAGAGTCTGGATCACCGGAAACGTTTGCTGCAGCAGGTGAGATGAGACTGGAAACAAAGTCGTAGAGGCTGCTGGTTGGAGGTTCTGGTTGGTTGGAGTCGTTGGATTCAGATTCAGATGAGTTGCTGGGTGAGTTTTGGGTCATTCAGCAGAAATCGTTACTGTATAAATTTTTAGTGGAATCCACTCAGTGTGTGGGCGTGAGCCTTGGTTGGATCTGGCTCATTGGTTGGTTGGATCTCGTCAGGTTCTCGGAGCGTCAGGGATCTTGGAGTTCGGAATATCCTCAGAAATGTGAGGAAAGGATTCAAAGAAGGCCCAGCTTGCTTTCGGAAATGTCCAGTACACTTGACTATTGTCCAGTACACTTTTCGTGGGAAAATGATTGGCAATGGCGTTCAATGGATATTCCACTCCAGGGCTTCTGAACCAAGGGGATCAACAAAGCGACAATAGTACCACGTTGTAGAGGAGGTCTTGGTTGATAGGTGGATGTCTTGGTTCGGCTCAAATCGGTCAAACGGTTGCGTCGTTCTTCTTGTTGTTGCCGTTTTCTGGCTGTTGTCGAAAGCGTCTTTCGATTGTGTGAGAGTGTCAATAGGTTTGCTCTCGACTGAGTGTGAGTGAGTGTCAAATAGGTTTGCTCGTGGGTGGAAGTGTCAATAGGTTTGCTTCCCTGGAAGTGTCAAGTGGTTGCTTCCAAATTGCTTCTTAGTACGAGTTATTATTTGAATTAATTGGTAATACGTGCAAGAGATCCTCCTTGTGGTCGTGCAAGGGATGAATCTTTTGTGCTACCGGTATTACCAAGCAAGCTTAGCAGAGGAAAAGCTGTGGTGGAGATCAGAGGTATCTCGCATGCTACCATGCGACAATACTGGCAATTCCAAATAACTGAGGCATAGCAGGTTATAGCTAGCTATTTCTAGGTGGACAATGATGTCCATGCAAACAATATTTCATGGGCCAAAGGTGTCAGCAGGTTGCCAAAGTAGTTGCCAATGCGGCAAGCACAACCAAAGATACCATGAGCCATTCAAGACTGGAGCACTATCGTCGCATGGTGCGTCATTGCTCTCTTCCCCTTCCACTCCTGTGATCTCGACATCACCTATGGGTCTATTTTTTCGATCAGTATTAACGAGTAGTTTAGGCTGATCTTTTCCTAATAGATTGACTCTAGCTATCACTGTGTCGGGCATTGGGATCTTGTCCCACGAATGCCTGGTAATTTTCTTGCCAGAGCGGAGGCTCATAAATTTGTAACCTCCTTGTTTATTTCCGCTCGTTCCCATACAGATGGCCGCTTTCGTGTGTCCAACCATGCTGTTACGGGGCGAGTCTTCCTCATGCACCTGGCAGTAATCTCCGAACTGCAGGCTCAGGTGCTTTTTATAGTCCAGAGACTCTCCCATCATTATCATACGGGGGCTCATTGTCTCGCTGACCCCCGCCTTACTTGGGAAGTACGTCAACTGTTTGACGACTTGTAACACCAAGTTGACGGTCAATATCTTTGGCATGCGTGTGAACGGTAGGCTGTGCCGGACAGCTCGTGTCCTTTCCTTGACTAATCAATCAATCAATATCTTGAGAATAGTTTGGCAATGAAGCAGTCGCTTTGCGTTATTTCACAGCAGGAATCTTGACATCGTTTGATGATGCCTCGTCCCGCATAGGAAGTCAGAACAACGTGTTCCAGCTTGATGTTGTGAATGCAATCTTCGTGGGGACCTTCATGGTTGACAAAATCGAGATCCCTAGCTAGAGCACTCTACTCCCATAACAAACACAGATACAATCAGACAGGGCTCTCTCCATCGTGGAAAGTTGTTAGCCTTCGCCATCAGTTGACTCAAGAAACGCCAAGCTAGAAGCGTCGTTTTTACTCCACGCCTTCTTTACCATGGTCCCCACGCTCCCCAATGGCTTGTTTTGCCAGTTCTGGCCCAGAAGGCTCGCAAAATTCTGTGTTCATCCAACCCTTATCGTCTACACCACAAGAGCATTCGAAGAAATGGACGATGATGCTCCAGGTGGATCTGGGACCAGCAGTGGTTCGACCAATGACCAAAGCACGGTAGCCAAGTCGCAACCAAGTGTACCAACGAAACGTTCAAGTTCAACCCACTCCCCCAGCAGTCTTGCATCCAAGAAACCCAAGTTCAGCAGCAATCCCCCCCATCTTTTGCACAAGACCAAGTCCATTCAGATGAAGGAAGTGGCGATAATGCGAGTCGGTCTGACGCAGTTGCCGAGATTGCCAATGACCAGAACCTTGATGAAGGTTCTGAGACTGCAGATGCTGAAGAGGTCAGTTATGAAATGCCACCAGAAATTGTACTCGACCAGGAAGCTCTACAACTTGTAGACAACCCACACCCACCCAATGACTGGGCCACTGACAGTCAGTGCTCACTCGCAGATACGTTGGCCCCGATGCCCCCTATCGAAAACCTTCAATGGATTATAAAAGATGATTCTGAAGAGGAAAAGGCACTTCGCGATAAGTACAATGAAGATAAGCCAGCTGACAAACAAGCGCGATGGACTTTCCAGGAAGAGTGGACCAATTGGGAAGAGCAAGACAAAGGCGACGACGATAGTATGACATCTGATGGCAGCCTCCTACCAGTACGAACCGATCCATTGGAAGATCCATGGGTTCACCGCCACCTAGTGGGCAGCCAAGCCAAGGAACACCTACCTAAGATAGTTTTCCTCCCAGCGAAATGTGCCAGTGCTGTGGCCAACCCCAATTCTGCAGCAGCCGACCCAGATTCTGACCCAGACACAGATGAGGAGCCAGCTGAACTGTCCGATACCTCCGCCAAAAAAAGCTGTAAAGAAGGAATACTTTTACCCGCACGACCGGATTTTTCCAGATGGTAAGGCCCCCCCTGGAGTTGACAGTGGGATCGTCCCTTGGAGAGGGCACATGCTGACAAAACATTTGAAGAAAGTCCCAAATGCTGAGAGCAGCCCCTCTCTGGCGAGATACTACAATACGAAGATAGCGAATGGGTTTGCAAGCGACACCGCCAAGAAATTGTTCGGGCCGATTACTGGGGGCAACTCGAGGAAGAAACAGGCACAAGCTTGTCAAGCTATCAAAGATCGATGGGGGCTGGTTCCAATGGAATACATGGAGGGCATCATAGTTTTTGGTAGAAGGAGAAAAGTGGAAAATGGGAAGCAAGTAAACAAGGGCCAGATACCGAGACATATACTTCGACGCCCATCTCTCCGCTTCAAGGACCAGCCAAAAGATGGCGTGATTGAAGGCATTTCCGCTTTGAGGGAATACCTAAACAGTATGATGAACACATCTGTTTTTGCAAAGAACCAAAGCAATGGAGAGATTTTGAAGAACCCACGCCCCGGCAACCTTTACTCAGTGGCATCATACCACCATGCATGCGTGCGCCAAACCTCCATTTGCAACCTCATTTTCAGAATGATTGTGGAGCTCGACGAAAAAGAACAGGTGACCACAAAAGATTGGATATGCCTCCAACATGGTACATGATGTATCCACCCTGTACCTGCACTGGGTCGTTGGCGACTTGGTCACAGACACTGCTCCTTTACCCTCACCGAGAAAACATTCCAAAAAATGCTGGCACCCATCTTGTGGGTCTATGGAATGCAAGCGACTCCTGGATACCCTTCCTCCTTCTTGATTCTCTCATCAAAACTGAAGTACTTGGATGACAGCGATGAGCCCACCGGCAGCAAAGTGGTGAGCTGCAAAGGCCAGGAGGCGGCAGTTACTGGATTGGATGATGTTACAGGAGCCCGCCAGTTTTTGGAACATGACATAGATATGCACATTGTGGAGGTCCCAAAAGATATGTTGTCTGTAATTCAGATTCTTGCCAAGAACCAGATCTATTCAGTCCCATACGACTATCGCGACGATACAAGTGTTTTCAACGGAATCAAGATGCTGCCTTACAGTCCCACTGCGAAGTCGCTCCGTGTTGCAAGAGCATACCAAGAGGGGTTTCGGACGGAGAAGTCAGCTCTATGTACTCTCCTTGGGTATAAGAAGCTCACCAATGATCAAGGCAGAAAAAACATTTTGAAACTTCATAGCTGGGGTCTCCAGACAGCCCTCCACAAGGCAGTCGGAAAGGAGGTGCTTATCGAGGACTACCATGCTTTTGATCAAGCAGATTACCGCCACAGTACCTTTGACACAGAGTTGAAGGAGGTGAATGCGAGTCACATTGAGCTTACTCCAAACTTCCTAGTGGATATTCAGTTACTCAAAGGCAAGACAGTGTTCATAGAGATCCCTCTGGACCAAAACGGGATATTTGGGAGGCACCACAAAAATGCTCGAGATTTGGATGGTCAGCTAACTTACACCAAATACGGCAATGCAGTTGTCGGTCCCATGTCACTCTCGCGTGAGGCCAGATACATCACCCATGTTGAGGGGAACCGACACCTCCGAGTGATGATCATACTGGTACCAAAAGACACTGACTCTTTTGATCCCAGTGAGATGTTCGGGGAGTCTGGTCTTTTGCAAAGCAGTATAGCACGTATCTACCCCCAATTCCACTATGATTCCTTCTTCAATTCACAGGATAAGGACCTCCACCAGAACATTGAATGATACCTCCGGCTAATCCACCCCCATTATTACACCAAACTGCAAGAAAAGGAAGAAGGGGCTGATGACGAGGAAGAAAAAGACAATTAGGATAAGGTAGAGGAGGAGGGAAAGAAGGAGTCCGAGGATTCCAATTTCGATGACACTGACGGGAGCCACGGTGGTCTTGATGATAAGAAGAAGCCCGCCAAGAAAAAGGGTTGATGCAGAGGAGACTGACGCAAGCAAAAATGGTCTTGGTGATGAGAAGGAGCCCAGAGAGAAAAAGTTTGAAGCAAAGACTGTGGAACTGGGTACCATAACGATGGAGATGCCACTGCGACAGTTTTACACACCAGACTTCCAGAATATCTGTAAGTGCCTCCCCTGATGAGACTCCAAAACCAAGAGAGAGCTAAGACGAGAGAGTTCGAAAGAGAGATAGAGAGGGCTAAAGAGAGAGAGAGAGAGAGAGAGAGAGAGAGAGAAAGAGAGAGGGAGATACTAAGTGGACCTCGTGCAGCTCTAGCTCCAAACCAAAAGAAAAAAGAAAAGAGAACTAACATGGTTTTTGTCTACTTATACTACTATGAACTCTTCTACTCATTGTTAGGTCTCCCTTCACGTAAACTTCATGGTGAACGCCACTTCATTGTCATCGGATGAGCAGGACGACAGACTTTCTGCTTTATTGTTGCCTTCCTTAGCCTCCAGTTTATTATTGACACTTCCAATAGAGACCCTGTTTGCTTTTGTGGCAGGAGGAGCAGTTTGTTTTCTGACAGCCTTTACCGTCTCGGATTGTTTCGGGAATACAGGACGGTACAGCTCTTCGTCGCCCTCCTCATCCGAGGAATCCAAGACAATTTCATATACTTGGTCCTCTCTCTGCATTCTCCCTCCTCTCTCATCTGATTCTGACTCATCGTCACTACAATGGTCACTGCTGTCATCTTTGCACGACAGTTTCTTATTACCATACAAGTCGACTTTCAACTCCTCCAAGTCCCCACCAACCGTTTCATCGTCATCACTTGATTCCATGTTAGCTTCATCGTCAAGCATCCTCTTCCCATACACATCTACTTTCAGTTCCGAGGTTGAAACAATGCAAACTGGGATGGGATCCTTGATGCGGTACCTTTTCATGAAAAGCCTGCAGTGTTCCTTCTGAAGCATCTTTTCCACAGCCTTCTTTGTGAAATTGATAGTTCTCTTGTCAGCTACCAAGTGCTTGTGGCAGCTATCACGAATCTCTGGTCCCAAGCAGTGGCAAGGCATGGTTTGAGGTGACAGATGGATTGCGCTGGGCTGGAACAGTTGAAGTTGCTTGCAATGTGTCTGGAGGGGCCGGCTTGGGTGGCACCGGTGAAGGGGCAGGGTACTCAGTTGGTTGAGCTCTGGTCCAACTTGAAGATAGGGGAGCTGGAGAGCGAATGGGAGATGGGGACTCCCTTGGAGACACATCTGGTGGCTTCCTTGGAGCTGACATTTCAGGCGGTTGATAGGGGAAATCATCCCTGGATTCACGGGAAGTAACATCCTGCCACATTCTTCTCCCTTGTTGCAAGGGACGGGACTGTTTCCGGGTCTGCTTGAGTTCAATCTCATCAGGGGAGAGCCACTCATCTTGGAGTAGTGGAGGCGGAGATTCATCAAAATGGGTCTCAAACCTCTCAAACATGCAGAGATCATTCCATTGAGGAGGGGGTGACTCCTCAGGAGAAAACACTGTCTCAAACCAGTCATCAAAAACAACATGAAACTGGGGTGAGAGGTAACCAGTGCGGAGATTCTTCACAACTGACACATTTTCAGCATGAACTGGAGATACTCCCATGTACTGTCCTCTTCTGGACCTTGGTTGCCACTTGGGAATTTTGCCACCTGCATCAGTAAGCCTGGGTTCCAAAACATAGACTGGGCAACCCCATGGATGGGACAAACGAAGGGCTTGGCAATCAGATGTGGTACGGGAAAGAATCTCAATAGGGGCAACTCCACTTGCTTCATTGGGAGTGTGGTTGTACAAATAGGCAGCATGCCGGAGTGCCATGGGCCAAAGAGTGGCGTCATCTGCTTCAGGCCAATGGAGAGACGCATGGATCATCATTGTTCGTGCCTTTGACACAAGGATTCGAATGGCTCCCTCGGAGACACCATTCTGCCATTTTGCACAAATCGACTGAGAGTTCTCCATAATTTCATTGACAAATCGGCTGCTCTTAAAAATACCATTGTCAGTATGGTAAGAGTCAACCTCCACACCATGTTCTCGAAAGAATCTTTCGAAGCTGTCCTTAGCATTAGTGGTGTCTGAGGCGTTGAGGGTTACCTGACATTCAACATGAAGGACACCAGATGCAGCAGCACAAAAGCTAGTAGCTCCACAGTACTTGTCTTTGTCGGGCTCTCTTCCAGCCGTATGGAATAGCCTCCCTCGGAGGCGTGACTCTAATTGATCACAATAAACTCAATCACCAGGCTTGAGTTGTCCTTCCTTGAGGACTCCAACTTTCACTCGTTTCTTCCTTGTGATGGTGCAGGCCTTCTGGTTTGCTTCCCAAACTGACATGATGAACATAAGGGAGCAGTAGGTACCTTGGAATGGCTTAGACCAAGGGCAACATTGTCTAGGAATCCTCCAAGAGCCAGCTTTCTGACATGTGAAAAGGCAATATGTCCCAGCCTGGTGTGCCACTTGAGCCAGTGCTTCTTCATAGTTGGCAAGTTTCGGTTCCCTGAGTGGAGAGCAGAAGTCATTGCTTCCAATGTTGGAACAGCCTTGCCTTTTGGAAAGAGAGTGATACGAGGTAAGAAACTGGAGTCGTATCCCATGGTCAATGTTTTGGCACCTTGAGTCCACCATTCAGAGTCAGACCGATAAACTCTGAAGTGGTCTTCAATAGTGTCACACTTTTCATCAGCAGATTGATGGTCCAAAAAGGTTTGGGGGCTGACCAGACGATGAGGTAAGTCTTCATGGACGAGCACCTTAGCTGGAAACGGAACAACATTGCCATTGTCGTCAAGAGTTTCCCATGTAGCATTGCCCACATATTCAACCATGAGACTTCCCGCAATTCCACCTAGTTGAATTGGTTCAGCTAGCTTTCTGACAGATCCTTCCTCCACATCATCAAAGCTGTTGGTAGCTGAGAAAGAACATCCAGTGTCAATGATAGCACTGAAGGCATCTGGGTATCCCTTAGTAACAACTCCAAACTGCTGCTTAGTGTCTCCCAAAAGCATATTCAAAGAAAGACAGTCATTGTCATTCAACTTGTTGGTTCGAAGTGTGCCTTTATGGCTCCTAAGGCGTTTCAGGCGCTTCTCAAAAGTCAAGTCCTGGGACAGGGCAATGGGCTGTGAGTGACACACTGAAGAGCTGAGGAGTACCATCATCATTAATAGTCTTTGCTTGGAGAAAGGAACCTGGCGAGCCTGTGCACGTCATTGGGAACCTTTCCATTGTTCAGGAGGCGGAAGACTGGAATAGGTATCTGCCAAAGTGAGGGTGTCCAAAGTGGGAATGACAGTCTTGGTGCAGCGAAGCGCCCATGACACCCAACACAGGCCAGAAAGAGCAAGCACACAATTGTAGAACCAGTGATGTAGGTGAACACAGCTTGAGTGAAAGAGAAGACCGATAACTTTTAGGAGCGAGAGCTCTGGATTCCTCTGGGAGGCACCTCAAGGCTTCCTTACTGCCTGACTACCGCTGTCCCTGAGGAAGGGTTTCGGCGAGGCCCAGTCCACTACTTCAGTACTGGAA
Organism: Seminavis robusta; assembly: GCA_903772945.1. Classification (NCBI taxonomy): domain Eukaryota; phylum Bacillariophyta; class Bacillariophyceae; order Naviculales; family Naviculaceae; genus Seminavis; species Seminavis robusta. The sequence goes on from CAICTM010002404.1 coordinate 14,755, forward strand.
CTGAACCTTCCAGAATGCAATACACGGCTCTTAGCCTTATTCGCGACTCGATCCTAGATAGGGTTCTCATGACTGAGTCTCTCGTGAATAGTCATTGAGACAGGGTTCTCATGACCGCTAGTCATACTAGGTCGATGGTGAAACATCGCACTAGATATTTAGCTGGCGTGGAGAGATTCCACGCTACTAGATCCTACTCGTTCCACGATCCAAAAACGGAACGCGTGGAAGATTCGTCTAGCATTT
>CAICTM010002405.1:2759-15000 GCA_903772945.1 Seminavis robusta
TCGATTTGTGATCCTTTGTCTTGTGAAACAATCCGCCTGAGGTTTTCTCCATGATGTAGCAAAGATGCCCTCTCCCAACTTGCAACATCTTGTTGCTTCTCTCTTGATGGGTCCCTATTCACTGCCAGTAGTTGCCCGCCAGTAGTCTTGGCCGCACCATTTTGATATTGATCATCATTGTTGTTGGACTGGTTTCCTTGATTGACACGAATTTCGCTCTGGAATGAGGGTGGTCACAGCTTGCCACTGGTACAAATTGAACGCAAATGCATTCAAATCGTCTCTTCGCGCTGATTTTTGTTGGATAAGAGCAGCCTGGCTTCATCGCGCTGTGTTTTAAATGGCTTTCAGACTCAAACGGAGCCAAATTTTCGCTCTTTCAGTGCACTGCGTTCGCCTGGATGGAGAGTTCGGCCAAGCTCAAAACGGGCTTGTTTTGGTGGGGGGGACTTGCCCAGGACGGAATGTTCTAGAAGGATTGATATCTTTTTGAAAATTCGGAAAGTTCTTGTCATTGGGGAGGGAGATAGCCACAAACATACTCCAATGAATGGGAGTCGATGATGTTTTTGTGCCTTGGGGGTAGCGGGGGTAATGGCGTAATCCTAATGCAAACGAACTACGAGTACTTTGGCAGCAACCGAATCCCTCAGACGATGAGCCATAGTCATGAGCGATAGTTATTCGCCAATGAACAACGACGGTCGCCAACAATACGTTCCCGTTTTTGGTGGTCCGTCAAGCAATAGGTATTCGCATGGGCGTTTTCCACTTGGGCCTGTTCTGCCCTCTGCTGGCAATCCAGCTGTGTCACACTCTCTTTATTATGCTCATCCTGGGGCCAAAATATTTTCTACTTTCATGGAAGCGAACAATCAAATGGAAAGTTTCTACGCTGGCTTTTTTGGTCCGTACAAACTGATTTTATCAGGTGGATCTTGTTGGCTTGGCGGATCTAAGCCGGACAAATCGCTTCGAACACAAGCGAGGCGGTACAAGTGCTGCGTCGAAGGATGTCTCTGGAGAGCACAAATCAGGACAATGGCCCCCAATGATCCGTCTTATGGCTCAGTTTTTTGTTTGTACATTACAAACGGAAGTGTCCACAACCACGCAGTGTCCCGGGCTCCTCCTCATCACACAGATCAGTACGGATTGCCGTCAATCGCAAAACATTTTGCCCACAGTTATATCGCACCGATGAGTGGAAATCCACGTGAACTCCCATTGTGGTGCGAAGCAGCTGTGCTGGTTTAGCCAGGTGGAAGAATCGCTGTGACATCTGTATACTCCAACAGTAGGTCAGCAGTGCACCATCTGGAATACAGAAATAGTGAGGAATCTATATACCCAAGGATGATGCATTCTTCAGCCAAGACCAATATAGAAAGTTAGCTGCCAGCACCAGCCAAATGAGATGCAAGAGAGCCAAAGCTGCATGGCTGAGTACTGTCGAGGATTTTATGTTCAGTTGATTTTAGCATAGTTTAAAGAGAAGAAGTAATGAAAGGATAGTTGACCAGATACAGCCCAGTAGCACTAGTTCCCCACAGTTGAAGCCTTCCTGTGTGGATTGTGCCAGGGCAAAGAGTAAGTTGTTCAATCATTGCTGTGGAGATTGAATAAACAGTGGCAGCCAGCTTTGTGGCTGGCACATTCCCAGTGCCAGAGGAGTGAGACTCCAAGCAGAGCTCTCCACCCCAGCTCCTTGTGCATCTACCCTGACTGAATCTCATAGGATTAACATGTCGCAGATTGCAGGCACAAAGAGTGGCTACAGTGTGGAAATCGAGGCAGAAGAAGAGGAGTTGCCGATCGCGACCAAGAAAATCGCGACAAGAAAATCGCGACGAGCTACGACGCAACCACTGGACCGTTCGGCGAGGTATCCGCTGTTCCACCTACTAACCAAGGGTGCTTGAGACGATACACCAGCCAGTTTCTGTTAATCGGCTTCAATCAGCGGCCATAGCGGAATAGACGGCCTATCATCATTGTCCACTTTCGATACGGAGCGAGGACTTCTCCAGTCGTGCTTCCGATAAGGTACTGCGGTAAAGGAACGGTACTCACACGGTACTCACAAACCGGTACCGGACCTCTGTTCCGAAAGCACGCCGGGCCTAAGATACGAGTCGCCTCACATTTTCCTCGGATTCCGAACTCGAAGATACATACGTGTTGATTCACGAAGTTGCTTCCGTGTGGATCCAAGGCTCTGTATCATTGGTTAACTCGAAGCGTCACGAGACCACCTTTCGCACTATTAACCAGGTTTTCGAGGTTACTAGTGTATCAAGGAGCCTCAATTGGTCATTGACCAACAAGCGCAAGACCCCAAGACCTTTTGGATTCTCGTGACCTTGTTTGTCCAGCCACTACTGCAGCACCTCTACATCTACACCACACTCAGCCAGCACAACAACAGACATCATGGGAACTAGCAAAAGCAAGAGGAGGAAGAAGCAGCAGCAGCAGCGCCAACAGCAACAGCTGCAGCAACAGCTGCAGCAACAGCAACAGCAACAGACATCACCACGGGATGTGCAACACCGCCGGCAACAACTACCACACTGGTACCAACACCACACACCGGCAACACCGGTAGCACTGAACCACACCATCATCCTTAAGTACCAGTGGATCCCCCTCAGTCACCGCTACCTGTTTTCCCCCACCATCCTATCACCCAGTGAATCTACTGCATCCTCCAAACTTGCCAACCATGATACCACCATGATCAGCCAACAGCTGCACAACTGGTGGAAGCATTGCACAAAGAAGGAGGAGACCAGGAGCGCCAGGCTACTTTTAGGCCAGGCTACCAACAACAACAGGACATCAACCAGCTAGTGTCTCCATCCATGCTTGGTCCAACATTGATGGACCAAACCAACAGCAACTTGGCCTCATGGGTTTTGGAGGGATCAGCCTATTCCTTCCAATGCATCTCTTCATTGGATCACCATCTATGGTTTACTGTCCATGAGACAAAGTGTGGAAGGGACCATTGGTTCTATAGCACAGTCCCAAGGCAGTTCAGAACCATTGGTTTGGTTCAGGATTATGAGTGATGTTGAGGACCATCTTGGTCCATCCCCTCAACCCCAAGTGGATACAGATGTTGCCATCCCACCTTGTGGAGATGAAGTCATTGACCATTTGAGGGCCCTCAAGGAGGAGGATAAGACTACAAAGACTACTTCAACACCAACACATGGCAGCAGTCTACCTTCAACATTCTCCCTGCCTTACACCCCTGTACCACCAGTGTCATCCAACCACGCACAGCTCAACCTGTTCAACCGTTAGCAGTGCACCATCTTCCAATACCCTAAACGGTACCACAGATATGGAGACAACAACCGGTTCTACAGACAGCCAGACCTCATTTTTCCGGAGGCATTGCCCACAGGCAGAAACACACTACTCAGGAGTGGATCATCAACCCTGACATGATGAAGGTATGGGTTCGCTATGATAGGGCATTGAGTGCTGATGAACTCCCCGCCAGCCAATGTGCCAACCAACCCTGCACATTGGGTCAACAGAAGGTATCCTGATGGCTTATTCTTCACTGACCAAGGAGAGTGGATCATCTCTGATGTAGGGATAGTTCTTCAACCATGATCAGCCACCTACCCATACACCAGTCACCACAGGCTCACTCCCACCACACTACACTCACCTGGATACAAACCGGCCCATGGAGGACCATCCAAGCAGGTAGACAGGATATTGTAAGGCCCAGTCCAAACCATCCCTCTTCTCAATCTAGAGGGACATCTCCCATGGATAAGGTAACTCAAGGCAGGATTCCAGACAGATTTGGTGATCCTGGAGACCCTGGTGGCTCAGGAGTACCATGTGGTGATGACAGCACAGAGGCTTTGCAGAAAGGGCAGGTATGGTGGTCCCCCAGGAGGAGGACCCCCGGAGACCCTTGGGATCCGAGTGGTGGTGGTGACCCTCCAGCTTGGCCCTGGAGGAGGTGGAGGAGGAGACGGCCCAGACGCAAGTTGTTCCATGTAAACCAGATGCCAATGCGTACCCACCCTCAAGTCCAACAAGGCTTCGACCAATGGTACAGCGTGTTTTAACAACGGCTAGGGCACAGGGATTCTATGCTTCTTTGACTCCAATTATGTGCCATTGGACCGGAGTCTGCTTTTGAGCTCCGTAGGATGAACGAATGGTTCTATGCGGTCCTGCAGAAAATCATCAAGACAACCAAGGCAAGGTGATAGTCAAGGAACATTTTCATGATTGTGACTGCTTTCATATCTACATGCATTGATCCAGGATGCCCACACCTCTGTGGAAGGTACACTGGAGTCTGTGGAGACCTCAACTGGCTCACCAGGGTCAAGTACTCTACAACCAAGGGTTCTGCAGTGGAGTTCATCATCCACTACGATGAGGTTCTCACACGGTACAATGACTCCAAGACCAACGCGCAGGATAAACTCAGTGAAGTATCCAAAACTGTTCCTACAGCAGGCGTTCATCGACATCAAGTCTCAAGACATCAGCGCCAGAGAACAGGAGAACATGTGCCCACATGTCCTACTCGTATGAGAAATACAAGGAGGTCTGACCAACGCTGCTACAGTTTGATGTCAACCACAAGCTTCTACCCCCTGGTAGAACTCGCAGAGCCAACATGAATATGATCGAAGAGTCTGAGGGTGAAGCCGGGCAACCTGATGGCATGGATAGTCTAACGGATGACCACACTCATTCCAAGCATTTGCGGCCATGAGGGACCCCTCTGTCCGGCTCCCAGACCAACATTGGACCAACTTTCTAATACGGGCAAGAAGAATTGGCATCAATTTGATGATCACAGACAAAAAGTACTGATGGCATCCCAGCCGCCAGCACCCGCCGGTCGCCAAGCCAACGTTGCCAACAGCACAATGGACCCCCACAGGAAGCTGACCTTGCAGTCGGGGACACACCAGGACCATCATTGGATGTAAACCAGGCAGATACGAACCTCAGTTGGCAAACATACGGCTTCCCCATCACATTCGGCACCCCAGGCAAAGGCAAATGACAAACACCTGGGGATGTCCGTCGAATGATGTCAAACAACACAGGCAAACGGCAGGGTTACACCGTCTCGTTCAGCCCTGATACTGGTTCTGCCTCACCATCTGCCTTTGCCAAGGCCACGGTGATGACATTGACACCAAGTTACAGGCCTACTGGTCCTCTAGTCAGATGCCTGTACGTCGGCCTGAACCTGAGCCGGAGCCGGATTTTTGAAGGGGCGATCTGTTTATGTGCTGAACAGGTCCAGCCCCAGGAAACCAGGCACCACCCATGCTCGCAGGGTAGCATGCCACCTATCTTTGGAGGGGCTACCTTCCGCGGCAATTGGCAAGGAACGACCAGTTACTGTGCTGACCGGTCGTCTCCAGGGCATTCCAGCACACCCGGTTCTGTGGTCTACACTGTTTCCAAACATCCTGGTCCACGCTCATGTGGCGAGCCCTCATGGACCGAGGAGCCAATGGCTGCATCCTCTCTTCGCTCATGGAGAAAACCTCAGGCGGTTGTTTCACAAGACAAGGTCACAAATCGAGTCAGGCATGCGACTCCGAGTGACTGGGATTCTGCTATTTCGTTTCCATGGTAAGTTGTATTCGTGATTAACCAATCCCATTTCAAATTTGCACGACTCACGCCCTCCTTTCTTCTTCGCGAGCGTGCCGACGAGCAAGCCTGCATGTGGAAAGCTGCAAGTTCCCGGGGATCAGCTTCGGGTCAAGTCAGTTGAGCCGGTCCAGGTTTCATCCACGTCAGCGGTGTTTAATAAAAGGGTCGCTTTGTTCTCACTCGATTCTTTTCACAATTGCGAGTATTCGTCTAGTCACTAAAACCCCGCTCATAAGATTCTCAGTTTTTGGAGTGACCACCCTCACAAAATTTCATGCCAGGTGCCCGACATTGCTTTCCGATGTTGACCTCCATACCAGGTGCTTTCTCTTTCTGCCATTGCTTTGCTTTATCAAGCTCAATGAAACACGAGTATGAGTGTTAATAACAACAAGAAATGGTGCCACCAAAGTCTGTTGAAAAGTGCGGCATTCGTTTGCATTTTGAATCTGGTACTCTTCATGGTTCGTTTCCAAGGCCTGCCGCAACCAAAAAGTGATTTTGTTATCAACGAGTATCGACAAAAATATCAAGGAACTTTGATGAACTCCAGTAGTGATATGGGAGCAGAAGTGTCAGCTTCCAGTCCTCCAAGTGAAAGTCTGATGCCAATCAAACAACAATGTGGGGTGGAAAAAGATGACGAAAGCAACACATTTTCCTTTCGAGGAACGTGGGTGGAAAATCCATCCCTTGGAGCTGCTCTAGATGAACAGCAGCAAGAGTTGGGATGCAAGCAACCACTGCTCAGCCCTTATAATACACATCGTTGCTGCTCAGAGAGAGGAACCGACTATCTTCAGTCAACGTTCTGTCCTGAGATGGATACCACACAGGCAATTCACTCATTCCTAAATGCCACACAACGCAAGACTGTCTTGTTCTTGGGAGACTCCATGACAGAGACCATGTTTGCATCTGTGGGACTGGCAATGAGGGCTCTCCAGATCCCGTTCCGACATATTGTCAAAAAGAATCAATATGAAGAGCTCTATGTGGTGCCTTCCTCTAACACAACCATTCGCCTCATCAAAGCTTATAGGTTGGACGATGTCAACCGAACAGGGATGAACATCCAAGAGCCAAACTCAACGCACTTTATTAAGGATGACATTCTACAAGCAGCCCTCCAGCAAACACATGTCTTTCTTTCCAACTTTGGCTTGCATCATTGGGGGAAACCAGAGTACCACTACCGCCAATACAAACATGTCCAAGAGCTTGTCCTCCGGGAAAACAAGCTTCGAAGCAATCCACTCTGTTTGCTCTGGAGAAGGACAATGCCACAACACTTTGCTTCCAAAACAGGAGGAGGGGAATGGGGTGACAGGGTGCCAACATTTGGGTCCTACGGATGTGTACCACTCAATAGAACATGGCACCATCCAAGTGACCAGGCACTTGCCAGGATTCAAAGGGAGTTCAACCATAGTACAGCCACTCTGGACTTTACTTCCATCCTACAGGATGCTCATGAGTTCCATTCACGAAGAAAGGGGGCAGATTGCTCCCACATGTGCTACTCCCCTCTCATTTGGAATCCTATTCTCCATGTTACAGCCCAAGCCATCCAACAGTCTTGTCATTGAGGTTATTCGATGATATCTGCACTGATTGTGGATTCGGCCCTTTTGGTGATCGTCCCGGCCTGCTGCATGTAGTGTAAGAGAGTGTGTCTAGCTAGCCAGAAGAGTACTGTAACTTCCTTCTTGGCGACTTTAAATAATGCAACGCAATACTCTAGCTGGCAAGACTACGGTACCGGTAGCCAACTACGTAGGAGGAGGGAGAATGGCGCCGGGGTGACGGTAACACGAAGATTGAAATCATTCGTTTGACTCTATCAGGTGGTCTACTGGTGGTCTGGCGGAATGGAGGCAGCTTTCGGTTTGCCCTCTGGTCTAGAGATGATGCTGGCCTTGCTTAAGAGCCCGACAGCTCTACATCTAGCCAGCAATTGACGACAAAGGCTGGAACCAGCCGAGGCCCCAGTGGAAGTTCCTTCAAGAGTTCCACTACCCTCTTCACCCTACCCTGTGAATTAGTCAACTCGGCGCTTGATGGAAGGAGAGGATTGCTTTGGTTTGCTGTCGGCACCAAAAACTAAATGAACGATGAATGGAAAACTATCACTTGAGTCGCTGGCTAGCCAGCGCGAGCAAACGCCACACCAAAGCAACATCGCTGACAGAACTGTGAAACACGACGTTCTAATTTAGCATGTAGAGGCCGCACGAAAAGGCAGTGGATGCACGAGTCGAGTCTTATTCAGCAGCCGTCTTTTCTTCCTCTCCATCTGTTTCGTCTGCCTCTGGAACAGGGTCCTTCATATCCAAATAGCTCTTGTCGAAAAAGTGCAATCGTACGTATCCGTCCTCTGCACCGCTGGCATAATTCCGTCCATTGGGGTTGATATCCACTGTGCGCGGAAACAAGAATGTGACAAGTGGTGAATAAATAAATAATAAATCAATCAATCACATGACATCTGAAGGGCCATGATCTGATCCGAGGAACGAACTTACAAGCATTGATGGGTCCAAAGTGGCCCTTGACACAGCCAAACTCTTCTTCGTACACCAAATGAAAGAATCTTGTTTCAAACTTTCCCACTTTTCCAGAGGTGGTTGTGACACTCATGGCTTCTTGTCCTCCTCCCAACAAGATGTGATCTTTGTGCTCGGAAATGACAGCATCATTGACGGGACGATCTGTCTTGTATTCCTTGAGTTGTTTGAGATCAACGGCATCATAGAGCCTTGAGGTAAAGTCCGCGGAACTGGTAATGAAGAGCGTCTTGTCTCGGTTGAAACGAAGACGATTGATTTTCTTTTCGTGGGCAACAATTTCATCGATCAACTCTCCATTGGTGGGGTCGTAGAGTTTGATGACGCCACTATCAAAGCTGACCAAGAGTGCTTCGTTGAAGGCTGTCCACTGGATGTTGGTAGGGTTGACACGCTTGTTGCCCACCTTGGGAATATCAATTTCTAGCCGAGGAGCCTCACTGTAGTTTCCATCTTCAGGACAATCAAAGATCATGATTTTGGCATTGTGTTCTACAAAGGGATCGGAAATGGTGGCAAACATTTTGGCACCATCCGCCCAGGAAACGCCTCGGACAGGACCCCTGTGGACAAAGGTATGCAAGCACTCTCCCGTTTCTAACACCCATAGTTTGCAGGTAGCATCCGCACTGGCAGTCAACAAACGAGTCGAGAATCGATTGCAGTCCAAATCCCAAATGGCTCCCTTGTGGCCATTAAAGGTACCGATTCGTTGGCCATCTTCCGAACGCCACATGGAGGGCACCAAATCCTTGGAGGCAGTGAACAACAAATCGCCGTCATAATTGAACTGAACCACCGTGATCGGACGTTCGTGTCCTTGCAATAGATAAGGTCTCTACAGAGGCAATCATCGTGAGAAGGAGAAAATGAGACGAAATTCCAGAGTGAAAAACGAAAACGAAAACAACCCAACCCCAAAGGCCACAGGAACTCTCCGATAATCCAAGCCACCTTATGTCTCTTGGAACGTACCATGTTTCTGTTGTATCTTCTGATAGAAGAAAAGAGTGGTGCTGTCGTCTCTAGCTAGAGGACGAGCGGAAGGAGGTGCCGGAGAAAATGGTGGTTGCCATGGCGGCAGGTTTCGGGCTGCCTGATTATTTGCGCGGTGAGGATTGAAACACGCATTCACGGGAATGCTTTAATCTTGCAACATTCACGCTCGTGACTGTCAACGAATCTTCTTCTTTCGAACCTGATGTTTGTTCTGTGGCAGCTAGCTCTCCCTCTCTTTCCCTGCACCCTCTCTTCTCTCATTTACGTGTTAGAAAGTCTGTGTTTCTATTCTGTTTTGACAAGATACGATACATCTGTGAAAAGACCATCATCATCATCATCGTCATGTTGCGCCTGGAATGTCTGACTGTGATTTGCGTCCTGGTGATTCTTGGAGCTCGGGAAAGCTGCACGGCGTCGCCTCTTTTGCGTCGAGGAAAAGATGAGAAAGATGCCCCTTCCATCTACGATTGCCTTCAAGCCGCTTCTGGGGGAGAGGAGTGTCGCAGTTCCTTTGATGGACAGTGCGTCTGGTGCGCTGAACCAGTCTACGGCCTCTGTGTCACTCCCAAGGTCGCAGACATGATTGGAGTGCTGCCATTCTTCACCTGTGATCCTCACGCCGCAGCCGTCTTTGACAGCACGAAAGAAGAAACCAAGGCTGCAGAGGCTTGGTAACTGCTTGGTTCCGATTGGGTAGTTGCATTGGCGCGTCACGCCAAAAGTTGCTCAACTCTACTGATCCAAGAGACGAAAAGAAGTATTTGAACTACTATCTCTCCATGGATCAGAAGATACAATTATTGAACACTCGACAGAAATATATACGCATTGAAACGGAAAGAAGCATGGAATCTTGGTGGGTCGGCTTTCAGTCGGTACTTATTTACCCGTCCTATAATACTAGTATGCAGCATCAACGCAATCCTCGTAGCTTTATTCCATCCGTTCGGATTATCATTCGGCTTGGACGCAAGAAACGGCCACCTTTTGCCTTTTGGTCTTGGGCTGTCCCGACGTCCTGCAATGGGAATGTGGCCGTGGCGCCACAAGTGGCGGGGGGCTGGTAATCCATCGAACGGTCTCGTAGCCCGTCATGAATGAGCGGGAAGCTCCGGAGGGGGGGTCCAGTTCCTACCGTACGAGATGGGTTCACAAGGATCATGTTCAGGTCTGGGCGGAAGAGCAGCAACATTGTTTTGGTGATGGTAAGATTTGCCCATCTACGTGTCTAATCCTAGCTGGCTATATTACCGGTACCGGTATGTGATTCCCTCAATCAAGCATACAGGGAAGAGAGTAATGCAGCTACAACGATCACGGCCCCACCAACCATTTCGCGCCTTGCCACCGTCTCTCCCAACAGCACAAAGCCGCAAATGGCGGTGAAAATCGGCTCTGAACTCAGAATGATATTGGCTTCGGCAGCCGAAACATGTTTTTGTCCCCTCTGCTGAAGCACGTCCGCTACGGCCCCTGGCCCAATGGCACTGATAGCCAGCCAAAACCAAGCCAAACCGCTGTTCCACCAGAGCATTGTTGCTGTGTCATGAGGCGATGGTGGATTGAAGCATGTCTTTGCAACCCACCAGCACGTGTACATGACGGCCACCAATAGGGTCTTGATAGCTTGCAGTGAAAGAGCCGGGAATTCGATCCCATGTTTGTTCCGTTCGGGTGACGAAGCTCGTGACAGCCGCAGCAAATACATCGACCAGCTGAGAGCTCCTGCCAAGACTATCGCATCGCCAGGGCGAATAGAAAAGTTGGAAGGATTCAATAATGTACTGGTATCAGTTGCGGAAGCAATTTCGCCGCCAGATACAATGGTCAGCCCCGCAAAGGCAAGACCAACCCCCAGCCATAGTGCTCGTGGCACAATGTGACCTGCCGCCAAGGACAAGAAGGGAGTGAAAATGACGCTGGATTGGACCAGAAAACTGGCCCTTGCAGAGGAGCAGAATAGAAGACCAACATTGATCAGTCCCTGAGCCATGACATTCCAAATTGCCAAATCTAGCGCCGTCAGCCACAGGAGTCGAGGCGTTGGCTTTGGTGGTGCCAAGTCTGATGGCCCTGTTGACTTCTCCCTCACAGTTCTTCCTTTCCGCCGTCGTTGAAAGGGCAAATGAACAAAACACAGCGCTGCCAACCAACCACGGGCAGCACTAAGAGCAGGGGCCGAGGGTGGATTGGTCAGTGTGTAGACACGCCTCAAAGAGGCGTTCAGGGTCCCATAGAGAAAGGCGACCATCACCAGCAGAGCTCGCCCCAAAACTTTCGTTTGCCTTGGTTCTCCAAGGTGGACACTACTTCCACCGGAGAGCGACAGCAGTACATCGCATGGTATCTTGCCTCTTGGTCTGTTTGTCCATGGATATTCGTGTGGATCCCAAATATTGACTTTTGGTTGGATGGATTTCTTCTTGAACGTTCTTGATGATGGAGTCCAAAGAGCTAATGCATTGGTCGACACAGCGACAACTGGCAGAAGACTCCAGTACTGAAGAGCAGTTCCAAATAAATATCCTCATGTTCTCGACAAAGTCTCCGCCATCGCCACATGGTTGCGAGCCTCAAAGGCTTGGATCTTGTACGTACGAAGGTATCGTTTTAGACAGCAGAGATGTGATGACATGAATCAATCGTGCAGTTTCGGTGTTCCGCCCATACTTTCACGTACGCACCAGGCAGTCGTACCGGTACCGGTGTGGTACCAGTACCAGGTACGGTATCGTACACCTGTTGGAGGTTATAGTGGCTTGCGTCTCTTTGGTTCTCGATCACATGATCCTGGTCAGGCAGCTATTACTGCGCAAGGCTACAAAATAGATGCGGTGTTGGCTGGGATAGTTAGCCAGCACAGGGCACAATCGAGGAACTGTTTGTGCGGAGTGGAACAAACTACAGTATTACTGTTTGTGCGGAGCGGAACAAACTATTACATGTACCTAAAACGTCGCGACTGCACTGCCAGGATCATTGACGAGCAGCGCCTTATTCACTACCGC
>CAICTM010002406.1:0-14994 GCA_903772945.1 Seminavis robusta
TTGTACCCACCATACATAAGCGCGAGGTCAGTTACCGATTGGTAACCTTACCATCGACTGACCTGGCAATTTTGTAACCGACCTCGCTGTTTTCGCGCTACCCCATTATGCGCTTCTTAGATGAGTCATGAGCATTTGGAGTGCTCAGCACATCACGATCACCCGTGTATCCACCGTCAGCAATTGCCTTCTTTTTGAATTCGTGCAACTTGTCGCGTAGGCCACCGTTTGCTCGAAACATAACTCGGTCAGGGTTTTCTCCTGCTTTCTCAGCCGGCAAAATTTGTAGCACCTGACTGCGAACAAGGGACAGAACAATCTCAGTATTGTATCCAGCTGAATGGTGCTTAAAATCAAACATGCCGGGATCCTTCGCCAATTCAGGATGGGCAACTTCCCAAGCCGCAGTCATAGTAGCATCAATAGAGCAGATCCAGATGTCATCTCCATGAATGTGATCTTCCGGCCAATAAACTTTGGAGGCAAGGAGACGGGCTACTTTCTCAACGAAATACCAAACCCACTCTCGCTGTGTTGCCACCCGATGTTGATATGCGCAATTTCGCTCAGTTTCAGTGGGATAGCGCTTCAAGAAATGCAGTGCCATGAAGTAATATTTCAGCTTGAGCTTCTTCTCTGGCACTCTTGCCTCATCAATCGATGTTGTCTGCAAATCTTCCCAGATTTGAGCAGCCACAATAGGGATGGGACCGTAGCGATCCTTGAAGGTCTGAACCTTCGACTTATTACCCCATTTTGACAATCGCTTATCTGTGAATCCAGCGAGTGACAAACCCTCAGCAAGCATCTCGTCTGGCGTCTTGATTGAGTACACTACATACCCATCCTCATCAAAATCGTCAGCCATGTTGCTATCCTCTTGTCTTTGTTGGTTGTATGTCGACGCGGTGGGTGTTACATGTACTTCGTCGTGCTTTGTGGCTTGTGGTTGCTGCTGCTCGACGACGCGATGACTGGTTGATCGAACCGTATGGGTACGCGAAATAAGGGAATGTTAAGGGAATGTTAAGGGAAAGTGAAGGCTTAAGGGAATGTTTCGAAGCCTTAAGGGAATGTTTTTAAGGGAATGTTTATTTAAGGGAATGTTTAGGGAATGTTGAGGATTTAAGGGAATGTTAAGGGAATGTTTCAAAACGATCATCAGTCGTGGCAATTTTGAGTTTATTTTAAATCCTGAGTGAAAACCGTCGGACGGTCCAGGGCTCCACGGTCGACTACTAGTATCCCGCCTCACATACATAGTCTAATCATCCAAAATCCACCCTTCGCTTCGTACATTCCGTACATGTACCAGGTACTTCATATTTCACACTTGCACACCGTCGTGGCACTACCGGTACACACTGCACATGGAGTGTTTCACTTGACGCCTTGCATTGCTCAGCTAGAGTACAGTACCACTCATGAATAAGGAGCCAACCAGTTGGCGCTTATTGAACTTTAACCCGTGCCCGGGGGCTCCGTTGTAAAGACATCATCGGCTGTCAAAAGCTTCATGACACTTCCCAAGGTCCTGTTGAACAAACAATGAAAGAAGGCAAAGCAAGAGTGGTCAGACAACAACTCGGTAGATGGAAGGAGTGGTTCAAACATTGCAGTGCTTGCTTCATTGATTGCTCACCTGTCCATGCTAAGAATTGGGTGGGATGGATCGGAATGTCCTTCCTTGAGTTGTGGTAGGATACAGCTGCTGTAGTCCCTGTCAAAGATCTCCTTGACAAGCTGCATGTCCTTTTCATATTCACCAATAAAGATGGGTCCATGCAAGACCGCGTCGCTGAGCGACTTTGAGATTTCTGATTTGCCTCCACCCGAGACGGTCGATGGCTTGTGACAAAAGGTGGGTTCCGCCAACATTCCGATGAGTCTCCACTTAGGTACTGTCGGATGGCGCGAAATTTGCGTTTTGTATCCCGATGGATGTACGTATAGGTGGTTTGGCTTCAATCGCAAGGACTCGAGTTTGTTGGTCTTGCGATTGGTGAATGTCGTAGTTTGTGAATGAACATCGAGCTGCATGTCTTCGGGCAAGATGTGAATGTCAGGGAAGCGCTTATCGGTGGCATATCCTTCGGGGTGCAATGTGACGGTGTCGCCAAGGAGCTTCAAGGCATCTTCAAACTTGTATGATTCGGGTAGCCACAAACAAAAGCAAGCAAGAGGTGTTGTCAGATGTCAGAAGTGCACTTGCAAGGCGAATGGGAGTGCAATGTCATGTGCTACGAAAGGAGGACTGATTTGGCATACGCATGGGAAGCAGAGCCAGGTACCTGTAGTAGTACCGGTCAGGGCACAAACGGAACCATGCTGCGCTCAACATGTGTATTAGCTTTGGGTACCATAAAATGAAGAGATTAAATCTTCCAATTCGGGTCTGCAAGGAATCGAATCAATCCTTCAGTCGCGATTTTGTTCCGTTTCAGTCTTATCTTTGCCTGATCCGTCGATTCCATGGAGGCAATGGCCTTCACAAGTCTTCAAGCAGCCAGCAACGGCAACGCTAACAAAAATGACAGACAATGTCAATCGCAACATGAGCATGAACAGCAGTATGAAGGCTTCTCTTCGCATTCGCTGCATCCCCTGTGGACAACTCATGCCCGTGGTAGGTGAAGGGTATCACTACCAGCAGCACGACCACGACGATATAAACAATGTTCGCAATGCTGCTACTGGATTCGGTACGGATGTGCATAGTAATGCCATTAGTGATCTTGTCTTCGATGCTTCAATTGACGTGGTTCATCCCAACAAGGCCTTAGCACTTACCGGTGGCACCAGTACTGGTACTAGTAGTTGTGCTAAGATTGTTGCTCGTATGTCTGATGAACCTGACGTACGGTTTGCTCTTGTTACGGCGCGGTATCTCAAAAACCGCATGGATCAATCTAGTAGCTTGGGAAAGGACCTTCTGAAGGCCATTACCATTCATGACATGAAAGCCATTTATGCTTTGCTTCAACAAGGCGCAGACCCAAACTTCACAGAGCAGCTCTGCTGGCACGATGAAACTACCAAACTCGTGCATCATTGCTGGCATCCGGACGGAACTCCCTTCCTCTGCCCTCCTTTTGATCCTCTCAAGGAGGAACGGCCTCACCAGCCAACTCAGCCACTCTCGCATATCTGCCATGATTTCTTCAAATTGGGTATCACACATCAGTGCTACCATCAACTCCTCGCTGACATTGCCGAAATACTCATTCAACACGGAGCCCGAATCACTCAAGCAGACATGTGGTACATCACAAACTCCCCCAACAACCCCACTCTTTTCTACCAAAACAACCCAAACATCATCATTCCCATGTTCGACTTACCATCCAAGAATGTGTATTCTGTCGTCACGGCTGCTCGAGAAGCCATTGAAGGACTGCATGCGCTCTGCCAAGTATATCCCATCTTTGACTTTGCAACCTACCTTAGGACACAGCACGAACACGAAAATAAACATCATTCTCTGAAAGAGACAAACTCAGCAGACAGCGACAGTGACGGTGAAAGCGAACACGATGACGACAGTGACGCCAACACGCCAGCATCCGCTTACACCATCCACGTAACCGACAAGCTCATTCGAGCATCTCCGGCTCTTCTTCCTTACTACACTGCGTTTGTATACCAGTCGGCCTGCAAACGATTTGCGTCCCAAAAAAGCGTTTACTTTGGCAGTCCACACAAGCAAACCAGACAAAGAGGTCCATCCCGAACAAAGAAACTAGTTTTGCCAGCTTTGCCACCCCAAATCGAAGCGCAAATTAGGGCCATGGCCATGGATGTGCACCACGAAAACTTTTCGGCAACCAGCATTCCAGATCCAATTGTCTCGCAGACACAATGAGTAGTTCGGAGACATGTCCGCTGTGCCTGGGTGGTGCAATGCATGGATGGAAACGATTAGAGATCGATCGTCGCAACCCCTGTGGTGTCGTCCCCTGGTTGGGGTAGCCACGACGTTTCCTTTTCTCCCGAACGCACGAACCAAGGTCAATCCTGAACGTTTTACCAGACGAAAGCTATGCATGGCTCGTTTTCATGGTGTGCATCGCGGCTCTTTCAGGTTGCAGCAAAGCAAGCTACCGGTACACGAAAGGCCATTTGCCTTTTCGGTTTGGCGCTACGTACACAGCGTAGATAACGGTACATGTAACGATACGGTAGCACCGCTTATAATTGTTGTGTTGTTGTTTGAGTTCTGAAAAATGGATTTGAATTGATTAATAAAAAGCGATGCATTCGAGCGTGAGAGTGTACCGAGTATGGCAGTCTGACTCATCCCCAGTCGTTTCCTTCCCTACATGTATTGATGTATTGATAATTTGATTGATGTCATTGTCGATCGTTGCTTGGACAGCCCACTGCTACCGGTACTAGAACTGTGGCACGAGAGCAGCCACCGACATGAGCAAGACCGTCGTGGTGGCTACAACGACTCCGAGAGCCTTCCACCCCGTGAGCCAATTCCTGGTGACGTGCTGCAAGTAGATGTAGGTTGGCATTTGCAAGGTGGCGGCACCAGCACTTTCAGCCAGAGTGTCGGAGACCTTGTCTAGCGGGACCTCGCAATTGTCGGCTTCTGGAAATCGCTTTGCGTCCAAGTAGTCTGTTGATCGATGGCAGAATACATAGTGAGGCGATGGATCATGAGCAAAAATTGATTGTTCCGTGTTCGTCTTTGTAGTACATGTACTGTACCGGTACGTACCGAACATGGCTTGAATTTGTAGGTTTTGTGTGTTTACGATTTCGTATAGAATGCCTTCTAGGATGCAATCCGGGTCTTCATCATTGGCCAAATCCGCACAGTGAATCTTTTCCGTTTTGAGCAGGGCCTTTGCCATATTTACGGCATTTTGATGATGTGGTATCATTTGATGAATGAAGAGTGCTCGTTCGTCCTGGGCCTTGATTCCCGTAGTCATTCCAGTCTGTAAATAAACAAAAACGTAGAACGGGGCAAAATACATGTATCATGAGGTGTGAGATGGCATGGTTGAACTGTGATCACACTATTTTTAAAAAATAAAATGCACTTACGAGCATGGCACAATTCATGGCGTCAATACATGATCCAAAGTGTGCCATTTCAGGTGTGACCATTGGATCGTCCTTGTCACAAACAAAGTGATCTGGACAGTGTGGATTATCCGGAGTTTGGTATTGTCCAAGAGCAAAGGTTCCGCATTCCTTGTCAAAGTCCGAAAGCAGAGGTGTATTGTAGTCGAATTCGAATCCCAAAGTTGGAACATCTTTTTTGATGATTGGAATTCCATTTTTTGTGACCTTGATTCTTCCTGCCATCCATTCATGAATGTGGCAGAATATGAACATGTCTGAAGTGATATCTGGATCATCGACTCTCAATTTGATAGTGAAATTTCCAAACTGTGCCCATTCATGTGGATTTCTCATAAAGAGAGGTTCATAGACATCGAGTCCGAAATCTTCTTCATGGTGAGTGATGTTTTTGATGTCAGGATTGTTGCTGTAGTGTCCCACATACTCATCATTGATAAAGTACATGGGCGCATGACAAGTGTAGTCTTGGATGCAGGATTGATTTCCCCTGGAAGTTCCTGGCTCCACTTCAATTTTGAGTTCTTCATCTCCATAGGGCGAGTAAGCAAATCCAATGGGATGAAAGTAATTGCTCCTGTGTGTTTGGACAAATGTGTATGTCTCTCCCAATTCCACTGCAATGGTGGGATTCACATTGTCCAGCCCACACTCTTCAAACACATAGTAACCAAGCTCTCCTGCATACAAATTCACTCTGGCATGAAACACATTGTTGGGAGAAACACACAGAGTCTGGTTCTCTGTGGCTCCTTCTACTGAAACCACACCACATGTAAACAAACACAAACTCAGAAACAGAAATAACTTGATCAGTTTCATCATCTTGCTGCTGCTGCTGCTGCTGCTGCAAAGAAGAAGAAGAAACAATGACTGCGATTGCTGACTTGAAAAAGTTGTGAGCCAGAATGAAGAAACGAATGATATCTGATCTGCGGGACCACTATCTGCGAGGTATCTTTGGCAATGATGACCTGAATCGAATCAGATGACCAGTGAATCCAACGATTGACAAGGGTCATTTTTCCTTCTCTAACCTCTAACAGTCTCACAGTCATCAATTTGAAATCACCAAATAAATAATTCTCAATGACTTGACTTCTGTTTCCCTGATTGACATTGGACAAGGATAAAAAAGTGTGTAGCTCAATTAATTAAATAGAATAGGAGTATAGGGTTTTCAGTACTGGTACTCAATTTTGATTGCCAGGTTCTTTCCATCAGACATCAGACATCAGACCATCAGATAGATGAATAAGATTCTTTCCATCTGGTGTCTTCCTCGCCAGTCAACCTGCAAGACATCAAGACATAAGGGGTTTCACTTGCTCTTCACTGCGCACTTCTTGCAATGCTAGCCACTATTAATACATGTAGTACTCAGTAGCACTGGGCAATAGAGTAATAGCTAGCTAGTATTGTGCTCCTTTCACTCTCCAAACGTCCAAACGTCCAAACGTCCAAACTCCAATGGCCAAAGTCTCAATGACCCTGGGCACTGGGCACAGAAAAAGACTTACCCGCACAGGTTCCACCTCGATTTCGCTGGGGTCAATCAATCGTAATCTCAGCCATCATACACCCATCGCAGCATGGGAAACCATTGTTGGTCGAATGATCAAAAAGTCTTTTTTCTTTCAGATCAGACCTGAGCAGACCTGTGCTATTAGTCTGCTTCCATTTATCCAACCAGCTACTCTATTAATACTAGCTAGCTAGTAAGTTAGGCTAAGTTTAGCTAAGTCAAGCTGAGCTAAGCTAACCTAAGCTAACCTAAGTTGAGATACCCTCAGAAGCCCATTGAAGAAGCCCATTTTGAAGAAAGAAGACAAGTGAAGAAGACAAGTGAAGAAGACAAGTGAAAGACAAGAAAGAAGACAAGATGATGGAAGGCTCTTCAAATGGAGGTCTGGCTCTGTCAGAAGCGTTTGAGTATGATGGATCTTCTTGTATTGGAGAGAGTGAGGGAGGTTCTCAGATAGATGGACATGGAGCATCAGTAGACCACAGAGAAACTCTCCTCAATGAGAGAAAGATTGTGGAGAAAATGGCTCAGAAGGAATCGCAAAAGGTCAAATTGTGGAGACGCAATGTCCTTGTTGTCATGGCGCTCACAGGGGCGTTGGTCACTGCCATGACTTATATTTTCCTAGATAGAGTGGATGTGGAAGATTTTGAAGCTTCAGTAAGTACCTGCCTGACCTTGACAACTTGTCTTAATAAGACAGGAGATCAGATCAGAGATCAGACCAACATTCCAACGACAGTCCAACAATCAGCAATCAGAGTGGATCATTCTGTTGATCGTATATCAGTCAGACAAAGTTACGATCGGACGTTGCCGAACCGAAAACGCACCGAAAACGCAACGGAATTACGAAAATGTCGTTACCAAACTGATCTGAGCCAGGTTCGGAGGGATCAGTGATCCACTGATGCTGCTGATTGTGGGACTACCATACCGGTACATGTTGGACTGATCTCATCTCTGATCTGATTTGATCTGATCTCTCTTGTCTCATCTGACCTCGATTTCTTTGCTTGATCTGATGTTTCTCACTGTTTCTTTTGCTTCGCTTCCCTTGCTTGTCTCCTTCCTCCTTCATCATTCTCGCTCCACTTCCCACTACCTACTCCCTGTCAAACCAAAACACTACATTTCAGTTCCAACAATTTGCACAGAGCATTCGCGATTCTACTGAATTCAACCTCAGGGGACTCATTGAAGCTACCAATGGACTCGCACAAGTATTCACCTCAGAAGCTATCAAGACAAACAGTCACTGGCCTTTCATGACACTATCCAGTTTCGAAGTATACGTCACAAACACGAGAGCTCAGGGAGCTTCCGAACTCATTGTCATTGCCCCGTTTGTAAACTCAACACAAATTCCACAGTGGAACCAATACGCTACCGCCAGTCAGGGATGGATCGATGAATCCTTCCAAGAATACGACACGGGACGTATCGATCTCAATCCGATTCCTTCCTCCGTTTACCGATTCGGACGATTCAAGGGACGAACCGTGCTCAAACCAGAAGATGGACTCGGGGGATACCCAGCTGCTCCATTCTGGCAAATGTCAAGACCTCCTTTTGACACTTCCATTGTCAACTTTAATGCACTCTCTGAAGAAGCGTACCAACAAATGTACGACGCAATGACACAAACCAATCACTGGGTCATGGGAATTGCTGGACCAAACACACTCATCGATTACACAATCAGCGAACAACAACACGATGAACTACACTCGGCCAGTGAACTCAACTCCATCAACAATACCGGATTCGCTAATGATCATCCACACACGGCACTCCTGTATCCCGTCTACCGTGACAAAGACGCTTCACATCCATCCGGGTCAGACATCAACTCGCCACAGGTGGCCATGATTCTCAATGTTATTCCATGGGATAACTACATCAAACGATTGCTCCCCCATGGAGTCAATGGCATTTACTGTGTCTTGCACAACTCGGCGGGACAGCATTTCACATACAGCATTAGCGGACCCGATGCCGCATATCTGGGACCCGAAGACTTTCACGAACGAGACTTTGACGAATACGAAGTACGAATTACCTTTGACCAATTCCTAGACTTGGCACCATCCACCGTCAATGAAAGCTACACGGGCGTATTTGCGAACTATGGAAACTTAGAGTACTGGTTCTCCATCTATCCCTCCAAAGAACTCAAAAGCGGATACGAGACCAACACGCCCATCATTTTTGCAGCGGTTGTTGTGGCCGTCTTTGTTTTCATGACCGTCACGTTCATCTTGTATGACCGATACGTCACTCGCAAAAACAACAAAATACTCGATGCTGCAACGCATTCCAATGCCATCTTGGCGGTACGTTCCAACAAACAAACAAATCAAAGAGCCACCGTGCTGTGTCGTCGTTGCTACATGTACTTCGCTTTGCGCAAATTGACTAACCAACCCTGTCTCCTCTCTCCTTCTCGTCGATCGTTGGATCTCTCTTGTTACGTACGTACGCCGCAGTCTCTGTTCCCACAAAACGTCAAGGAACGGCTCTTGGAAGACAAGGCACAAGAAGTACAAGCAGAAGCAGCCAAGAAAAAGGAAGAAAAGAAGTTGCAAAAGAAGGGGTTCCGAGCGGATATGGATCACTCCATGGAGGATTTTCTTAGCAGGGAAAATCTTGGGGGTGAGGATGCCAACGATGAAATCCTCAAATCCAAGCCTATCGCTGACGTGTTCGAAGAAGCGACGGTTCTCTTTGCTGGTGAGTGCACGACGATAGCAAGACTCAACTCGTGCATTGCTGCATAGCATGCCAAAAACCATACTCACGAATTCTTGTTGCGGAAATTTCCAGACCTGGTTGGTTTTACGGGTGCGACTCTCTCGTTTGTCAAAGGGTTTTCGCTTCTTTGGTTCGAACTCGTCCTGACGTGCTGTCTCTCCATTCTCTCTCCTGGTCGTACTCAGCCTGGTCCAGCAGTCGTCAACCAACTGGTACGTTGTGTACATGTGTGCATTCTCTTTTGGATTTCCGGTTGCTGGCTCCTCACATGAGTATATATTGCAACCCCTTTTCTTTCATCAGACGTATTTGTGTTGCTGGAAACCCTCTACAGAAACTTTGACATGGTCAGTCTCCACAAACGAATTTTGTTTGAAATTTCGCTCTTGCAGGCACCGTGCCCTAATCGAGTTTTTCCACTATCGCACCCTCCGCGCGTTCTTCTTTGGTAACAACCATAGATTGCGAAACGAAGGCGCGTATACAAGGTAGAAACGATAGGAGACTGCGTAAGTGTCACGTGCTTGATCTTTTTGCTTCGAAAGATTCGCCCTGTTCAAATTCCTCAACGTGATGCTCTCGCCGTAATCAACAGTATGTCGCCGTGACGGGATGTCCGACTCCTCGAAAGGACCACCATGTGGCAATGTGCCGCTTCGCGACAGAGACTATGCGAAAGATGAAGAAGCTCTGCCGCAAACTTGAGAGCGTGCTCGGTCCTGATACTTCCGATCTCAACATGCGGTTTGGACTGCACAGTGTAAGTTGCCGCGATTCAGTCAAGTCAAAGAGCAGTTCGTGTGGAGGATCCGTTCCGGTCTCTCTATGCATGCGCTGACGCCATCTCTCTTCCTGTCGTCACAGGGCTCAGTGACGGGTGGGGTCCTTCGCGGCGAGCGCTCTAGGTTCCAACTTTTCGGTACGTTGCCTCCGTTTCAGCCATCTCGTCGAGCTGAGAGCTTCGTTAGTCGGCGTTCTCTGATATGCATTGCACCGATTTGTGATTTCTGGTGTGACAGGTGACACAATGAATACAGCAGCTCGCATGGAATCCAATGGCCAACCAGGGAAGGTTCACTTGTCGGATAGTACAGCTGACCTACTCATCAAATCCGGCAAGCAACACTGGGTTGTAGAACGAGAAGACAAAATTGTAGCCAAGGGCAAAGGGGAAATGACCACATATTGGCTCCGAAAGACGACCAGTGGTCCTTCGTCGGTGGTGTCGTCAATGGACTCGGACGACATGACCGAAAATGATGACGAAAGTGAAGAACAGGAAGTTGTTGAAGTGGAAATGGGCAATGTCTCCATTCAGCTCAACCCCAAGACGCAAAGAGTTGTCGACTGGACCGTGCAGAGCTTTATGAACATTCTCGAGCGGTTGGCGACTGCGAGAGAAACACACGGTCTCCAGCGCGACATCAGGGATAAGACAGCTGCCGCCTCATCGTCAGCAACTCCCCTGGACGAGTTGCAAGACATCGTTTCGTTCCATCGATACCCAGATGCCCAAAAGGACACTGTTGCAGATATCGTTTTGGACCAGCACATAGAAGACCAAGTTGAACTCTTTGTCGCGATAATCAGCAGGAAGTACGGCAAAAACAACAGTTTCCACAACTTTGAGCATGCAGCTGCCATGTTGCAAACGGTCCTAAAGCTCTTCTCTCGAATGGGGAATTCCAAGGGGTCCGACGACGCGCTTGACTTCTCCTCTGATCCTCTGGCGGTCTTTGCCTGTGCTTTCACTGCACTGATTCATGACGTTGGTGAGTTTTCCTGCTGAGCATTTCAAGTGTGACATTCCTCGAGTTGTGTGTAGCTTGGCTAACTATTCCAAATTCCCCACCATCAGATCACCCCGGCGTACCGAACTTCAGGCTCAAAACAGAAAACCCAGAGCTGGCTGCAAAATTCAAGGACCGGAGCATCGCGGAGCAGCACTCGTTTAAAGTTGCGTGGGATCTACTGCAGGAGGAGAGATTCAATGACTTCCGTAATACAATCTGTCCAGATTCAGCCGAGGAAGCTCGGTTCCGACAATTGGTCATTACAGCGATTATGGCAACGGACTTGTTCGACAAAGATCTGAACGATCAGCGCATTCAACGCTGGACTAAGGCCTTCGAATCGGGGGGCAGTGGCCAGGAAGAGGAATCTCCCAAGCAGGCACTGGATAGAAAAGCCACGATAGTACTCGAAACTTTGATCCAAGTTGCTGATATTTCTCACACAATGACACACTGGTAAGTCCTTGACAAAGATTTCCATTTCTATGGTGGTGCTCTTACCTAGCTAGTTCAAGCTTGAGAATCTAACTTCAACGCGATCCTTTTTATTGCTCAGGGAAATCTATCGAAAGTGGAACAACAACCTCTTCGAGGAAATGAACAAGGCATTCTCTGATGGCCGCTCGGAGGATCCGTCCAGTTTCTGGTACCAGGGTGAACTAGACTTCTTTGACAGGCACGTGATTCCGTTGGCGAAGCAAACCGCGGAGCTTGGCTGTTTCGGGATCCTCGGTGGGGAATTCTTGCAGAAGAGCAACCAGAATCGTGAGGAATGGGCTGAGAAAGGGAACCAAATCGTCGCGCAGATGAAGTCATCGAATGGAAAACGCGAGGGGGTGGCCACCACCGATGACTTACCTGAGCAATTGCCCCCGCCTCTGTCTCCGGCTCGAGCCAGGATTCGGAGCATTCGAAAAAGTCAAAAGGTATCACAATCATCACTCACGGGGCGGAATGGCTCCTTCGCGACTGAAAACCCGGAGTCTACAAATGACATGGGGATGCCGTACGCACCCATGTTGGACAATGGCGCCGGTAGAGAGGATCGCGAGGCACCCAAGGACGACCCACTTCCACTTTCGACTTCTGAGCAACTCCAAACCGGGGCGAATGAGTTGTCTTCGTCAAGAAGGAGAAGTACTAGCGCGGCCAAGGCTCCAGCCTTGAAGGACGGGACGAGAAGGAGAAGTACCAACTCAGACTCCGCCAGCGCAAATGACGATCGTCACGTCGCGTTCCAACTCTCGCATTCCAGCAGTGGGGACAGATCCGACAAGACTGTCACTTCTTCCGAGGGTGCTGAAATCTTCGTTGACGACAGTCCAACTTCTTCAGGCCAAACAAGCGGTGAAGTATTCCACGATGAAATTGACGTATAAGTACATATGCAAGTGGCTTTAGGGACGATGTTTGTGCTGTGGGGGCGTGATCATTGTGAAGATGGTCGATATTGATACGGAAGACGACTATGGGGACCGATGTACGTTAGGTCGCGATGGGGATGCCCTGGGGTTTGGTTTTTGTGTACGGACCGAGACAGCATCTGTAGGATCACGGAGTCTGAGCTCTTGTGTCAAGATAGCTATATAGTATTATTCATGTTTGGCAATTGTTCGCTTCACCCAAGTCGCTTCCAAATGCTGGGTCGATTGTTTGACCATGGAAGGCAAGGCTCAATTAGCTGCACTCTCCGAGACGTACACTGCATTCGTAGGACCAGTGAAAATACTGAAGCAGAGTGGTCCCCACCAATAGAGCCAGATAACAGCAAAGAGCACGCGAAAGGAGCACGGGGACACGATCTTGCGGTTCTCTCGACGAAAGGCCAAACTTGGCAGCAGCAGCAGCCCCGAGGGGGCTCAAGCTCCCACCCATTGACACGGCCAATGCAAGTTGCATCCAGCAGTAAGGACTGGCGTATGGAAACGTATCACCAAAGATCAAAACGGACGCGACAGGAGAAGCGACTGCGCTGATGAGGCTGAAGAGCGACGACGTGGCAGTGGTACACCACCAGCCTTGCATCAATCGCTCAGAACAGCTGCCGAGGACAGACTCCACAATGTACATGGGAACGCCTGTATCTGTCCATCCACTCACCAAGACCATGAGACTGGTGTACCAGAGAAGAATGCCGTAGTCTAGGTTTGCCACGAGGCTGTAAGCATCTTCCAGCAATAGTAGCTCTGATCCGTTTTGACCGAAAGTCAGCCCCCACAGCATCAGCAACACGGCCATGCCAATCAGCGCCATGATGACATTAGAATCATAAAAGTACAACAAAACCAAACCAAGGATCGGAAAACTGTCGATCCATTTCCCACGAGAGCAGCTGTGATTCGGAGTGGTGGGAGACAAAGAGTCTGCTGCAGATTCTTCGTTTGGAGTTTTTTCACAGGGAGTGTTCTCCATACTGGTAGTGCCAATGTCCGTGGCTGATTCAGCGTCGCTGTCCACGCTTTCGATTCTGTTGGAATTGGCGTCGATTTCCTGCAATGAAATAGACGAGTATTGGTCCCCGTTGTGGGCTGCAGTCTGATGTCGAAGGCGACAGTAGAGGCACAATATTAATCCAGCCAAGATTGAAGAGGCAAAGATAGGGAGAGAAAGATCCCTGGAAAAAGATGTCCAACTGATGTCGTCATATGCCTTTAAGACGATGACCATGTTTGAAAAGCTTCCCGTGAAACAGAGCGAGGATCCTGCAATGGTTGCAAGGTTTTTGCAATATTGACTTGGTCTTCTTATTATAATTGTGGCTGAACTTGCAGGATGAGTATCTTCAGGTTCTTCAGGCTCTTCTGTTGAAATCCAGAGTGCAGAGGAAATGAAGGTTCCAAGGATGCTTGAATGTTTGCTACTAGTATTTGAAGGCAGGAAAGCCGTGAACAGCATACTCCCCCAGAGAAAGACCAATGGCTCCAGCAGGACGCAACGTAAGAGTCGAAACTGTGGTCCGTCCCCCAATGCTTGAAGGCAACTCCTGAGAGCCACCATCGAGCAGCTTCCAATCATAGCAACTACTCGTAGCCTTGCTCTTAGCGCTGAAGGGCTTAACCTTAAAAAGCAGAGGACAATCAAGGCCACCAAGACAAGCAAGAAGAGAAGCGTGCAAGCGGACTTTCCAAGAAACGAGAATTCGCGCGCAACATCCAAGTGCACATATTCGCTATTCCAGGCATGAGTGCCATGGGCCTCCTGAAGCAGCAGCAAAAGCAACGAAAGCAACAACCTCATCATCGTGTATACGGTACTATTAATAGTATCCACTTGCATGGGTTTGGCTGTAAGCTATCCAAGGTTCTGTTTCCTTGGTGTCCCGCTGTGATGGCGAGCTTGAGCGGTCGTGCCGATCTCTTCCAACGTGCGACGCGACTCTGGCCAATGACGCAAAGGGTTAGAGTTTTCTTAATCAGATCTAACCCTATTGTAGATACCTTTTGTTGGGAAATTCAGTGCCGTCATTCGCGACCATGTCGCCGTTGCCATCGGCCATCGATCGCATCCATCGTCGAACATTGGCCCTGCTAACATACCAGTAGTCTCTCATTCACTAAAGCATAACATTGTATTCAAGTACAACCAGCAGGATGATGAACTCGAGTAGACTGATTGCGTTTCCCGCCAGCCTCTGTCTGTTGGCGCTACATGTACAGTTGCAGGCATCCTTGACTTGCGCTTTTGTGCCTTTGACCAATCCCGCAGGATCCTTGGTACCGGTAAGGCACCATGGTGCTAGTATGGAATTGCATGAGTCTACCGATACGTACAAGTATCCGTGGGAAGGTCCCTTACGAGACGCCAAGATGCAAAAGTTTGCCCAAG
>CAICTM010002407.1:1021-14992 GCA_903772945.1 Seminavis robusta
CAAGTCACGGTCGCCTATCTATGCTGAAGAGCACGGTTTACTAGACACAGTTGGGATGGAAACTACCAGACTCAAGAAAATCGCAAAGACATCAAAAGGACTCGTACAGAGGCTAACACAAGCAAAGCTTCACTCTTCAGGACCAAGCCCAGTGTTTATGTAGGATTCCAATGTTCCGCGCTACCATGATCAACCATGGAGACTAGACGCACGCAATTGAGATACAAAGTGGAGAGATGCACGAGATGATCGAACTTAACCAGATTGATGAGTAACGAGACATTCATCAACAAAGGAAGGGACATAACCCTGGACCAGTATTGGAAGAAGATTGAGTCGATATGGTGTACGCAGTCCAAACAGATGGGCGACAAGGCACGACTTGTCGCTGGAGGACATCTCACTGATGACAACAGTAGAGCTCCGTCTATTCCAGTGTGTTTCGTTACGAGGATTCTTATCCTCACATTCCTCGCAGAAATAAATGAATGTGAGGTATGGGCAACAGACTTGGAAACGCTTACTTGGAATCGTTTACGAAAGAGAAGGTGTAAGTTGTCGCAGGGCCCTGAGTTGGAACGAGAAGGTATGCACCCTCATCAATCAGCGCGTGCCCTATACGGAATCAAGTCTTCTGGATTACGATGGCATGAAAGGATTTGCAGATGTTCTTCGTTCGATGGGATTCTTTCCTTAAAAGCCGAATCAGACATTGGATGAGAGACAAAGGGGAACTACTACGAATAATCTCTGTGTACGTAGAGACCTCCTTTATTGTCGCAAAGACGATCCAAGGATTCATCCGACTGTGAAGGGGAGCACCAGTTCAAACTAAGGAACCGGTGCCATCACCTGGGTGGTCTGCGACCTCCACGTCGGGATTTGACTTCTCATTGCCTGGATTAGTGGTACGTTAGTTGGCGTTTCTAAAGGCTATCTATTTGCCGTGATTCAAGTATCTCGTAGTTCGCACCTCTGTCCAGAATTATTAGTTTTGAGTAATATTCTGCATTTCTCGAGCTAGACGTACTACGAATCTTCGGACAGGAAATTGCCGCTATGAATCAAAAGTCTTCCTTGTCTTCTCATCTCATGACTCGAATCTGAGTCTCGACGGCTACTTGACACTACGGTCGCCTCTCGAATCTGACATTGTCACTGCCAGCAATTTTCTTGTCTCTTATGTCGAGTTGTTAGGCCCTCGATCGGGTTAGTCTCTGTGACAGAATCGTGCCGAATTTCATAGTCTTGGTTATTCCTCCGTATGATCTCGCCTCCGTCTTTCTTACTTGCCATGCCTATGCTCCAGCAGTCGTTGGATCTTCTTACGGGCGCCAGCACTACATATTTGTTAGGTAATACTTCTGGGGCTCAGTCTAGAATTGCGTATTGTTCCAATCTGTTATTGTGTGTTCTGCCGCCTTGCTATCCGTGTCCGCTACGATTCGCACTCTAGCACTTTCTTCACGATTGCACTAAACTGCTACTCCGAATTGTGAGTGTATGACGAGCTCGTAGTTTACTTCAGCGTTATTTCCTCTGAATAGAAGTACGATGAGTTCTTTTGGCGAGTTGAATTGATAAATATCATTGTTGTTGTTCTTCTTCGAGGATCCATTGGTGCCTACTACAGTATGTCGTATGTCTTCAGCGAGGCTCCCTCCCGCCACAACGGCACCCATGGCGCTTTCATAATTTACCGTGCGAGGCTAGACAGGGTCCGTCTCAGACTCCCATTAGTTGTTTCGTCGATCTAGTAAGTCGAATCTAGGTCTATCTGACGATGTCATTGATGTGGTGCGATGATTCGTCGGCGTCATCATATGCGCGGTGTAGTGCGCACGTACACTGCGTGAGACAAGCATCTCCCAGTCCTGACTGGTCGTTTCTCCGATGAGTTGTTTAAGTCGTAGCAGCGTCACAGTCAACAGCGATTGTCATTTACGTGGTTAACGATCGATGCGACCAGTCACGTGCGTTTCTGTTTTCGGACGGCTGTTGTAAAGTGTGTCGCTGCTCCCATCCCTTGGATCCTTCCAATCTCTATCCAGTATCATTTCTCATCTCTCCTGTCTGGTGAAAGCTTTCATGATCGATTACCTAGTTATCGAATGCCGGTCTCCATTCGCACCTCCGAACCAATAGAATCTTTCGTTATGAATCACAGACGTACGTCGTCCAACTAGCGCGGTCAAAGCCTCGCCGCGTTACTACTGCGGGGATGCAAATCACAATTCTTCAAAAAAGTACCAAGCCTCCCCTTTTCGCCTACACCTATTAGGGAAGCCGTTTGCTGCAAGTATCATTGATTTCATCATATCCACTGGTATCGTACATGAACCGTGTGTCCCAGACGTGTCTTCAGCCATCCTCCACGACGGTGTATCACCAAATCAGGTGTGTATGCCCTGATGGACTCTGATTTCCCACTGCTGATTTATGTTTTCCAGGATTTTGCATCTGTTCCTGTGTGAAGGATACACGAGCATCTGCGACTTCGGATCACATAAACATTCTCGCATGCGCGAGCATCGCCACTTGAGGGGAGTATGAACAGCTTCGCAGTCTCCTCTGCCTACTGAAGCTGCTGGAAGTTCTCCGCAGTGAGATTACTCGTGTGATACAAGTGTCTTTTCGATGACATCACACTCTTGAGTTTTAACACAAGGAGACACGGCTTGGTCGCTTCGAAGAAGAAAAGCACACAAGCGCTCTCTAAAGACAGAAACACCAATAACAGAAGCATCATCCACCAAAGACTGTACACAATTTGCTTCCCAGATAATTGTCGAACAGAGAGTAAAGCATCCTGCAAACGAACCGTGTCCCGCAGATACCACGTTGACTTCCGTATGAACCAAGATCAACTACCACGATTCATTGATCCAACACGCTAAAACTAGCTTTAATGATCGCATCAATAAAAGATCACAACACAGATAATGAATTTTTATCTAATACAGAGTCCGAGCACTTCGTACATTACTCTCGCACTCGTCTTTGCAAGTTATGCTACTTTAGATGTCAACTCCCCACTATGTATCCTGTCTCACCGCCGATGCAAGCCCAGGTAGCCGTACCTCTTACTATAATCCCTACTAAAAGACCCAGAACTTGGACGAGTGAATTCCAGCCCAGTACCCCATTCTCCCCAACCAAGGATAACGCTTACGAACTCTTAATAGCGACGGTTATCAGACTACTGACAAGCTACCATGACGCGTCTATCTGTGAGACAAAGACGAAGTGAAGACCATCTAGTGCGACTGACTGAATATGCATTCGGTAACCGACC
The DNA here is from genome assembly GCA_903772945.1 of Seminavis robusta. NCBI lineage: Eukaryota > Bacillariophyta > Bacillariophyceae > Naviculales > Naviculaceae > Seminavis > Seminavis robusta. The sequence goes on from CAICTM010002407.1 coordinate 4,317, forward strand.
GTAACCTCACTTCCGAGCGACATGAGCAACGCCACTCTGATCGGAGTCTACAACATCAGTAACTGAGACCAGAGATCTCTAGTCCATATGTCCAGACCCGACTACTCTCATTCGAACCTCCTGACTCATTTGTACTCCTACCTTTTCCAAAGTCTCTCAAACTGCGAATCATAGGTTTCGAGTGATACGTGGTTTGCAACAGTACGAATGTGAGTGTCCTCTCACAACTAGAACTGATTCTCAGATCTGACACTGACGGTTAAGTAGAATACACTATCTGATGATGGAAAGAAGAAAATCTTGGAATACGCAACTGATCGTGCGAAACGAAACACACAACCGAATCAATCTGGCTCACGCAATTTTGGATTCCGACGCGACACACGCTCAGCAAACGTCCATGACGTTATCGAGGAATCCCGAATCTTCGAACCTGATCACGATGATAAGCCAGCTCTGAAGTTTCGTCTCACACCTTGCTGTGGTGCTAGGGGTTGGAGGTGGTGATGGACCATGGGCTGGGCCAGGGGCAAGTCGAGGATGGGAACCAAAACTGCTAGTAATATACCAGCAACAGCACTGAGACTCGATATTGGGCTAGAAGGTGCTGGGACTGGGAATGAGGTGGACCTGATGTGTGCCAGACCAGCTGGTGATACCAGCACCTGAGACTATGATACAAGGGCTGGAAATGGACTGAAGTGGATCTTGTTCGCTGTACGGCGTGCTCAGGTAGGTGTGGTTTTAAAGTGGGGCCAGAAGTGATGAGGCATGTTGATGGACTAGCACTGGACCTGGTGGAACAAGGGCCGAAACTGGGTTTGAAATGGGACCTGGTGTGGCTAAGGTCTAATCTAGGAAATCTCAAGTAGATAGCTTCTCATGTACTCATAACATTCTGCAATTCATCTTCGGCATCTTCAATATATACATTCTAATGGTTCGGCGCTGGTTGAACCTGCACTCCATTGAACAAACAAATTGTATTTCGATCCCTTGAATTGAATATCATTTGATGATAAAGGGCCTTCATGGGAAACAATACGAATGAAATCATATTTTGTTGGTGCCACTATTTTTTGACTGCACCAACGTTGCAGTGGATGCTTGCAAATTGGTTGAATCAAAGTAACATAGTTGACTCAACATGGAGCGAAACGTTGCCGGAAGGTCCTACTCATCTACTATCATTGTTGTTGCAATTATCAAAGTCTTCGCCTCTTCCGCTGTTGTGTTTAGAAAAAGTGTTGCTGCTTTCAACAACTCCCGCTGCTAACGAGCGTTTCTCTCCCACGACTCAGAAGAGCCAGTGACTCACCCCAGTTGGAGGTCAAGGGATAGAGTTCATGAGTACTGGAAGAGCGCGCATAGTCTGAGCAGCATATTCCACACTGTGGTCCACGATAGATGCACCGTGGTCCCATTTAGCACTCATGTCTCGATACTACCCGAGTCGAATAGGCGCCATGTTTGAACCAAAAGCCGATGCCGGCTTGCGCCGTTCCGTTTCTATCAGTCCGAACCTTTAATGCAAACATACACTAAAAGCTAGTGTAAAGTCTTTCGAAGTGTTTTGAGTGATGAGGAGAATGAAAGTTATGAGAAGATTAGAAAGCTGCGAAAACTAATCCCATGAGAGAGATCGTTGTGAAGCTAATGAAGTTGGTCTCCCGCGGGAGGCCTCGAAGTGTGATATCGTAGGTTATGGTAATAACTCTACGTACTCCACGGTCCATTTCCGGAACACATGTGAAACTTCAGCTAGTAGCTGTCTAAGTAGCGTGGAAGCTTTCCACGCCGGCTAAATATCTAGAGCGATGTTTCATCGACAACCTAGTAGTAAATAGCAGTCATGAGAACCCTGTCTCAATGGCTATTCGCGAAAGGAACGTCATGAGTCGAACTCAAACCCTATCTAGGATCGAGTCGCGAATAAGGCAAGAGCCGTGTATTGCATTCGCCCCCTGACAAGGGTCACAGGAAGGCATGACATCAGTCGGACAAGGAGAAACATATGAATTAAAGGGAGGGCACTCTCCGGAGATTGGATGTAGACATTCGTCGCACGATGGCAATCCTACAAGGGGATCAGGCCTTTATGGTGTGTAAACTACCTTATGTTCCAAGCTGTAGACTGTGCGCCATGCGGTAGCTATGTCAGAGCTGTACGTGCCATTGTCATTGACTCGGTCAATGTGTAAGGACCTTTGTTTTGGCTACCGTACTTGCGGTGCTGATACTGTTGAATCATCACAGTATCGTTACATTGTATTGATGAGGGACACGCGTCGCGTTCTCCCTATCGTTGTTTTCTGGATAAGTTGTTGGCGACGTTCCTTATGTATTTCCAGTTTGCTTCGAAATGGACGTTGTGAATCGCGGTCACGATTGAACACGAGCTGTGCAGGCGTTGCACGCAAGGTGGTATGAATCGTGGCATTCATTGCAACCGAACCGCCATGAGGACTCCATCCCAGAATCCATTCACAAGGTCGTCTTGACACTTGAATTTTTGAACAGCTATCAAGTACGATGGTCCTGATGAGCACGTCTCGACCATAGAGTTGGCTTGAGGGTTACGCGTGGTGAATGAACTTGCGACGAGTCCATTTCATCCCGGAGAGTCTTCTCGACTTCTGCGTGGAACTCACGTCCTCTATCCATGATAACCTCAGAGGCCATGGATACCGATAAGCCACGTTGTTCAGAACGATTGGCTACCTCGTCTGCTGCTTTGGAGCAGATTCAGCAATCTCGAACCATCGTTACGGATCAATTATTGTCAGGCAATGAAGTGTACAAGAATTCTTTTCTTAGGATCCCCGACATTGTATGGACCTATCAGGTCAATACATAGTCTTTCCCAAGGGATCTCCTCACAAGTCTTTGGAGGAAGCAATCCCAGCTTACGCGTTTGGGTTTGTTCATTGGCAGCTTTGGCAACGCTGACATACGGACTGCACAGTCTTGCGCAACCCTTTCCAGTGTAGTGTTGCTGATGTGTAGTTCCGTGCGAGTCTCGCCAGGATGCATCAGTACACCATGATACCATTCGACCAGCTTCTTCTGCATGGCCTTAGGCACAACAATCTTTGTCATCCTTGACTACTAGTTCATAGGACTTGTCCCCTCTGGGAAAAGATTGTTTCTTGTAGTCGTTGGCTTGTCCCTGAGAGTTTCTTGATATCGTTATCGTCCTTCTGGTGATGTTCGATCTCGGGGAACGAGAGAGGGAAGTCACTAGGGAATTCCTCATTCGTCTGCGGCCATGAGCTCAGCAATTCGCTGGCTTCCATTTGTTCTGAAGAACATCGTTGATTCCGAGATGTGAAGTCTCGAACAACGCATCAGCGACGATGTTGTGTTCGCCTTGATGTACCGAAGTTCGGGCCATATTCTTCCAAAAGAAGGCGCCATCGCATAACACGATCGGTAGAAATTCTTGCAGGTGAGATTTTTTGGTCCGTATTTACTACAATCTTCTCCTGAGAAATGTTATGGAACTCTTGAGGTCAAGATACTGGAAGTTCCTTCTCAGTTACCGTTAGCGTGTTTGAGCGGGTTGAGTTTCCTCTAGAACGCGATAGGTTTCCCTTCTGGGAAATCACTGCACAGTGCGTATCACTTGTCCTGTGGATAACGAAGTATCTTGAATCAGGGTAAGGAGCAAAGTTTCTTGCTGATGATTTCTTCACTGCGAAAGGCCTGTCGTGTTCGGCTTCCCATTTCCACTTCGTGTTTTGGAAGTAAGTGTAGCGAGTGGTGCTAGTACATGTATCGTCTGATCCATCATTCTCGATAGTAGTTCACTAGTCCAATGAATCTACGAGTTCCTTCCTATTGTAGGAGGAGGATACTGGATCGCATCATTTTCTTGGTTACGGGTTGGATTCCTTCTCGAGTAATCCAATAGCCTAATAATCAAGTTCTCCTCTTGCAAAGAAAGACTTGGTAGCATTGATCTTAAGTCCGGCTTCTTGAAGCCTTCGGAGAACTTCATCAACTTTTCACGTATCTGCTAGATCGCTGTTAGTTAGGATGAGTAGATCATCAATGTATGCACGGACGTATTCTAGTGCATGAGTGTTCCCATCTTCCTTTGAAGATGTCGGGACTATTCATAGGCCATTGGCAATCTCTGGTACTCTATTTCCCACGGAAGACAGATAGTACAGAGTTGTTCAGTTGAGGTGACAGCTCGATGTGATAGTATCCCATGTTCAAGTCGAGACTAGTAGCGTACTTGAATCCATCTAGATTCAGTAGCATGTCTTGTATCTTTGGGATCGGATAAGGTTTTCACTTAATCCTTTTGTTCAGTTCCCGGAAGTCAGAGATGAATCGTATAGATCCATCTTTCTTGGGAATGATAAATGTTGGTGCCGCCCACTCGGACGGTTTACCTTCTTGAGACTCCTGCCTCGCAGAACGTTCAACCTCCATCTTAAGAGTGTTGGTATGACACGTGGAATAGGATAAGCCCTTAGCATGATAGGTTTAGCATCAGGAGAAGTTCTACTTCGTAGTGTCCATCTGTCCACTTTCCTAAAGTACCATCGATAGGTCGAATACTTGGTCAATAAGGCATTGAGCTGTTCCTGCTCTTCCTTATTTAACTGTATCTTGACTTTGGCATACCTGCCTTAAGTCAGCTTGTTTGTATTTCGCATCAAGAATTTCTTGAGACGATCTGCACTGTCATCGACAGCGTAGGATCAGGAATGAAGAAGTTCTTTCTTCATTGGTATCGCTACTTTCATAGGAAAGATATGCCTCCCATTCCACTGACATGGTAGTGAAATCGAACTTAAATCTTAATCGAGAGAATTCTCGACTATGATCATATTCATACGCCCCAAGCCTTGGTGACGTGTATCCATCGATAATCCTATCGTGGAACTCAAGAATCATAAAGGCACCCTTGCACTTCGCTGGTGTTTAATTCTCCTGCAGGGGTAGTCCACATTGTTTGGACCCCCCAAGATCCTTCATGCGTAATTTCTTACATGAGTTTGAGCAATCAAGTTCCAGATGCTCCTGTATCCAGAAGCAGCGGATGTAACGGGTTTTGGTTTCCCATTTTCTCGTCTGTAAATCTAACATAGACGATAGGTTAGGTCTCTTGTCTTGCGACGTTTACGAGTGGTTGGCCACGGACGATTTAACGATGCTAAATAGATCATCAGAGTCTAGTGAGCAGCTTCTAGCAATCATCTAATTTGCCGTAGACTTCATCAGTTGCAAACAAATTCTTGTTTACTAGTTAGTGAGATATCTTCATCACTTAGGTATGAGAAATCGGAACATGGTTCCGGTTGAATCATCATCCTGGCTAATCCTCAGACAGAGATTTCTCCATCCGATTGATTGAAATCGAATCGGCAAGAGCCTTGTCGACTGCGGCCATTTTCTTGTCCATCATGTGAGGGACCCGACAGAGGAGTATCCTCGTCATCAGAGTCTCGACTTGCGCTTGGCAACATGGTTGCATTCGCCTTTCTTCTGCGATCGGCCTTGACCGCACGGTGGAGACTTTCTTCATAAGGATAGAAAGTTCCTTCTTGGTGTAGGACTTACATCTCAGACTTGCGTTTCCAAGTCTTGTTCTTGTTGTACGCTGGCTTGCTATCGTTACCAGTCGAGGACTTGGTCTTGGATTTCTTCAGAGTCATGCAGTCAGCAGTATCGTGAGTGCTGGACTCGTGGTAGTCACACCACTTTCTTCGTCTTGGAGGAGTGGTTGTTCTTGCGGCTAGACTTGTACTTTTTGCGCTGTTCTTCTTCGAAGTAGCTTTCTTGCATCGCTGCCTTTGTCAAAGTCTTCGCGGATTTCATGCGCTCACAGAATCCAATGAGACCGTCATCTCGGCAGTGAAAGGATCGAAGTCGTGTCGTCCATCTTGCGCATCCAAGAACGAGGAATGCCATGACAGATGATGTCAATGAATTCGTCCTGGTTCAACTGTTGATTGGCCACGAAAGGTGGCAAACGTGGAAGCTCATCGGTATTCATCCGAGTGAGGTTGTTGATGTAGGACGAGTTGTCATCTCGCTAGGCTTGCGCTCTTACGACGCATGAAGCGTTTCTGTTTTTCGAGAGCCTTGTAAGGACAGGCTTGTTCGATACAGCGTTGATTCCAAAGGTGATGTCAGATCGCTTAGAGCGGGTTCTGCTGCACCGTCCCATGCAGCTTGGACACGAGCTTGGAATTGGACTTCGGTTTCCCAGAAGTCACGTCGCGTGGAGCAATTGCATTCACAGCAATTTGTCGAAGGGCGTTATGACGCACGGCACGACTGCCTGCACACCCAGCTTCGTAGCACTCTTTGCAGAGCTGGAAGTCATCTCCTTGAGAAGACGATGTTTGCTCGGCACCAGCAAGGTTGAGTCCAACGAAGACCTTCTCCATATTCGTGGCCCACTTTATGGTCTCACGTGGAGTGTTGGAGCCATTGATGATGGCTACCTTGAAAGTGTTACTTGGCACTTTTGCTCTGCAGAATGGTGCGAAGTTTGTATGGTTGCACGAGTGTCGTCGACCTCGTTGTCTTCGTCATTGTCGACGAGAGGAAGAATGGGTTTGTCACGCAACTGTTCTCGAAGTGCTAAACGCATGCTTTCCTTGAGCAATCTTCATGGTGAAGGAATAGGTTGAGGGTAGCCGAAAGCTATTGTGTTTGTAACAAAATGTACTACGCTAAAAGCTAGTGTAAGATCTTTTGAGTGTTTGAGTTTGAGAGATGAAAGTTATGAGAGAGATTAGAAAGCTACGAAAACTAATCCATGAGAGAGATCGTTGTGAAGCTCATTGAAGTTGGTCTCCCCGCGGGAGGCCTCGAAGTGTGATATCGTAGGTATGGTAATAACTCTACTACTCCAGGTCCATTTCCGGACACGTGGAAACTTCAGCTAGAGCTGTCTAGTAGCGTGAAGCTTTCCACGCCGGCTAAATATCTAGACGATGTTCATCGACAACCTAGTATGACTAGCAGTCATGAGAACCCTGTCTCAATGACTATTCGCGAAGGACTACGGTCATGAGTCGAACTCAAACCCTATCTAGGATCGATTTGCGAGTCGCGAATAAGGCTAAGAGCCGTGTATTGCATTGACAACGAAACCCAATAGACTTGATAGATCGTAATGCTCATAATATTCTCTTTTACTGTTTGCCATTGCACGTCTTCCAAAGGTCTAGTCGAAGCTAACCACGCTACGACGCCAACTCAAGGAAGGGAGATTATCACTTACGAAATAGGATTTCAGCAACTCAGCTGGTAGGTGCACAAGAGCTGGGATGGAGAGCTCTGTTTGGTGGAGATCTCCTTCCACTGGTGCTGGAAAGGCCAGCCCAAGGCTGGCAGCCAATGCTATTCAATCACTGCGGAAGCAATGATTAAACAGTCTAATTGCTCAATACCCTGGCACTGGCCATACAGGATCCGGTCTACTGCAGAGCTCTACTTGTGCTGTTGGGTCTGTTGCTCAGGTCAACTACTTCTTCATTACTTCTTCTTCTTTAAACTATGCTAAGAACAAATACACAAACTCTGATTTGGCGACAAACTCCATTCAGCCATGCAGGATACAGATCCATGCATCTCTTTTGGCTGGTATAAATCAAGCCATCTGTCTAGACAGGTCCTGGATGAGGAACAGCATCATCCTTTCTTGCAGAGGAACTCTATGTCCTCTACAGCTGTTCCTATCTTGTCTGATGGTGACACAGCTCTTTGTACTGAAAGAGTGTACAGATGCAGCAGCGATCTTTCCATCAGACTGAGCCAGCACAGCTGCGCCGCACCCATACTATGGCTCCTAGGGCATAATCTTATCAGCAGGCAGCGACACATCAAGCAAAAGAAGGGTCCAGCAGAATCAACATTTTGGAACAAAGAATAGCGAGGAAAAGCACTTCGAGTACAGGTTCTAGAGTGAAGGCAAGTTGGCCCGGCAATACAGTGACCATCGTCCAACACCGTGAAAGCAAGCTCCGGAAGCGATTGAATCATTCGAGGACACGACAGTATCAAAGCTGCGGAGTCATGATTGCTGGGAAGATGGCCTTTTACCCCTTCTAGAGATGCATCTTCTGAATGATCCAATCTCAGCATTGGAAACTTTGTCGCATTCTTACACCGGTACCGTACCAGTATTGAGGCATGAGGTTAAATTCAACAATCGAAAACAAAGTGTTAGTCTCCTTTAGGTTTCTTCAGACAACACACCTGGGCTTTCCTAAGTAATTCAACCGGGACTTGACCATTAAGTAAACGAAAGAAGTACAAAATCGATTTTTCTTTATTGTACATCTATTTTACGTTTTTACACCAAGATTTCAACGCTCCACACAAACCAACCTTGGTTGCCTTGGTTGTTGTTGTCGATCGGCTACTACCATACCTACTGCGAACTACTGCTTTGCTTCTCCTGGGTTTACGCTCGCCACGAGGGCTTGTGGTTGTTGTGGTTGTGTCGCTCGCCGGGCTTGTTGCTGTCGGTCTGTCGCTCGCGGCGAGGGCTTGTTGTTGTGTATCGCTCAAACGCCGCGAGGGCTTCTTGTGGTCAATCCGCTGCTTCTACTGGGTGTGTCGCTCAAACGCTGCGAGGGCTTGCCGAGGGCTTGTGTTCTGCGGTTGTGGGTGTGCTTGTCGCTCGCCGCGAGGGCTTTTCCTGTTGTAGGTGCCGCGAGGATGGATGTCGCTCAAACGCCGCGAGGGCTGCTGTTGTGATTGTGTCACTCGCCACGAGGGGTTGTTGTTGTTGTTGTTGTTGTTGTTGTTGTTGTTGTTGTTGTTTGGTCACTCAAACGCAGCAAGAGCTCGTTGCTGTGAAGTCCATCCACTCTACCGCGAACTACTGCTTCTCGGTGTGTCGCTCAAACGCCGCGAGGGCTTGTTTATCTCTTCACGTTTGTTGGTACGGCCTTGTGGTATTGGTTGCTTGCTTGATGCCGTGCTTGTTGGTTGTTGGAGGATAGATTCTTCATTTTCATTGTTTCAGTTCTTTTTTCTCTTTTCGAAACTAGCCATTTACCCTTAGAGAACACTTGGGTTACTCGGCATTTTGTAATACAGAGTTGCTTAAATGTTCTATGCTCCTTAGTAAAAGTGGCTTATGTCTTACAATGTCTAATAATGTCTACCATGTCTACTAAAGCCTACCAAAGTCTACCCATGTCTACTAAAAGTCTACTAAAGTCCACTAATGTCTCACTTTGTCCAGCAATGTCTCACTTTGTCTACCAATGTCTACAATGCATAGTAAAACAGTACAAAATTGTCTACCAATGTCTACTAAAGTCCACCAAAGTCTACTAAAGTCTACCAATGTCTACTAAATGTCTACCGTGTCAACAAATGTCTATTAATGTCTACTTAAGTAGGAGCACTTCATCGCCAAAACACTTATTGGCCAAACAGACAAAATGCCGAGTAACCCTGCTTAAACAGTATTTTTAACCTATTTCCTAACCTGTAATATTAACCTCCATAATTACTGTCAGGACCGCCCAACGGTGTATTGCCTCTAAAACACACCACTCACTTAAAGGACCTGCCCCCAACGGTTTAACCATCGCTTCGCTCGGTTAAACCTGGGGCCAACGGTCCCATAAGTGAGGGTGTGTGTTTTTAGAAATAGCTAGTTAGGGCACTGTCTACCGAAGCTACTAAAGGTGCTCTTAAACCAAAAATCGTCGTTTAGTCGAAAGTTTAGTATTTTCGGCAGTGTCTACCCATGCTACTAAAGCTATTTTCGACTAAACTCGTTAGTCAAAGGTCGTCGTTTTTGACTAACGGGAGGCTCTTTAGTGAAAATCGCTCACCAACACAAAAGGCTTGACTAACAGTCTTTTAAGCAGCAGCAGCAACAACAGCAGCAACAGCAGCAACAGCAGCAACAGCAGCAACAGGACCTCTGTGGAAACGTCATTCGTGGCAAATTACTTAGGAGACGATACACCAAGGCTTAAGAGACGATCGAAATTATTTAAGAGACGAAAGCAATCGTCTCCTATATTTAGGAGACGATTCATTAGGAGACATTCCATTTAGGAGACGATCGTTTCGAAATAGGAGACGATCCGAAAGATTTAGGAGACGATACCATACAGTTTACATGGTGCACTTAGGAGACGATCCGTTGAGAATAGGAGACGATCCGTTGAGAATAGGAGACGATTTAAGAGGAGACGAAAGATTTAAGAGACGATCCGTTTCGTCTCCTATTTTTAGGAGACGAAATCCATTAAATAGGAGACGATCAAAAGGATTTAGGAGACGATTGGTTGCACGACTCGAGTTTCCACAGAGGTCCAGCAGCAACAAGCCAACCAACCAACCAACTACTTGCCTCTTGTTATCTGTATCTCTACCGCTTATTATCCTCACTTTTACTATTCAGCACCTCTATGGATTCCTCTAGCAGCAGTTCGGAAGAGGATCAGGACGCATTCGACTTCCATCATCAGTAGTAGTAGTAGCAGAGGCATCATCTCGAGAGGCCATGGTGCTGATCAATAGAGTCAAAAGCAACAGCAAAGGAGTGGAATACTTTTCCAAGCGGGACCGAAACCAAGTGGAGCCCCGCCACTGGATCTGTCACTACAAAACACAGATTACTAACCAAACCAACAAAAGCATAAACTAACATCATCTCTGTATCAAGCTCATCA
>CAICTM010002408.1:0-14989 GCA_903772945.1 Seminavis robusta
GAACCCTGAACGGAACGATTGATGGAACCATGAACAGTACCTGGGCGGCCTCGACCTCGGCCTCACCGGAACTGACCGGGCTGGAGCCACCAGGAGGAGAAGTTGCCGTGCAAGCAGCAGAAAACTTCGACGAAAACTTTTTTGGCAAGTGAACAGCCACGGGGAGAGTGCAGCAGCACTTTGTATTTCCTGGGTTTTTGGTGTGACTCCCGGTAATTCACACGAACATACTTTTCATAACAGTCTTTTCTCGTGCTTGTCAATAAAAATATGTATGGTTAACTATCAATGCCTCTAGAGGCACTTTACTTCTTTGTAGAGTTTTCTCTAAGTTGCTTTCCCTTTTTATTAGAAATTTGGTTCCCCGAAAAGGGAGTTGAAGATGCCTGCTAGGCGCCTTTTCTACAGATGGTAAAACAGTTGCCTTCCACTGCAAGCAAATCGTCAAGGCCATTTTCGGTATGGTCAGTCCAGTTACCAACACCTCGCCCATTCTTGGTTGGACAGTCCACAATCAACTTTGCCAATTTCTTTTCTCTCAGCTCACACACTTCAGGAGGTATAGTACTGATAATATCGTTTTCGTCGAGGGCAAAATCCTCTGCAGACGAAAGAAGATGAAGACAGACGGATTGTAAGTATTTTGTTCTAGCTAGGAACGAGCGGAAACGGGATCTCACAAAGCCAACGGTGCAACTTACTGAGCAGACTCATTTCACCGATTTCCGAGGGCAGAGCTCCTTCCAAGTGCAACTCCTGCATGTCCAGACGAGTCATGTTGGTGAGCTTGCCAAACTCCGTGGGGATTGGCCCTGTCAGGTCGTTCTTCAAAAGCGCCAAAAAGTACATATTGGAGAGTTGTCCCGTCTCGGTGGGGATGGTTCCTGAAAAGTGCTGCTCTCCGAGATCCAAACGATTCAGGTCCGTCAACAGGCCGATTTCCGATGGAATGGGTCCGTGCATTCCGATATCCGCCAAACGAACGTCCCTCATGCTCGTCATGAAACCAATCTCCGTTGGAAGACCTCCCGTCATGAGATTTTCTGTCATGAGCAACTTTTCGAGGGCCGTCCACTGTCCCATCTGAGTTGGGAATGTTCCCGAAATGCGATTGTCCTCCAGGACGAGTGAAGTAAGCTTGGTCCACATTCCCAGTTCAGTCGGCAAGTGTCGAATGAACTGATTGAAACCAAGGGATAATGATCGAAGGTTGGTAAGCAAACCTAACTCTGACACGAGTGTTCCATACATCCAATTGTTCTCCAGCTTGAGGACTTCCAAGGCCGTGGCAAGACCGACTTCGGAGGGGATACTCCCCGTCATTTGGTTGGCATAGAATCGCAAATCTCTCAAGTTCGGGATGCTAAAGATATAGGTTGGAATTTGCCCGGTGATGTGGGAACGAGTAATGGACAAGGTCGTGAGGCCACGGAAGAGACGGATTTCGGAGGGAACCTAGTATAAGGGAGAAAGCCAAAGAGGTAAGTGAGATCGTCGTCGACGACAACGAGTCTTCAATGCAGATCGAAGTTGTACATCTTTCTTTCTGTCTTTCTAAATCAACGTACTGTTCCGAAAATATTGATGGTATCCAAAGCCAGAGAATGGATCTGGAACCGTTTGTTACATTGCAATCCAAGCCAGAGACACTCGTTTTGATCCGACAACCATAGATTCTTATAATCCCACTTGGTTCCGTTCATGGAAATGAACGCAGTGGACGTCAAGAACCTTTGAACCAGATCACCCGACCGACGGGTATCTCCACTGGATAACCACAAGAGGGCCTGGTTACGGGGATCGCAGCTGGTAATGGGTTCGGTCCAGCCCTCGCCGTCCTCGGAAGTGGAGTAGAGTTCGGGCATGAGCCGGGTCTTGAGGAGGGTGTAGAGCTCGCGAATGTCATCGGCCACCACCGTAATCTTGCCATAGCATTCGCACTGGGAAATGGCATGGGGTTGAAAGTTGTCGGAGAAATCACAGTCTCCCTTGACGTAGGGATCAAATGGTGTGGTCTGAACATTGTCAGGGACCAATCCGTCGCCAAATCCGAAAAAGTCATCGACGAATCCATCGTCGACGTATCCATCATCATCGACCGTATCGTCCGTGGTATCCTTCTTGAAGACCAAAAAGATCAATAGAAGGATGAGCAACAAGATGAGGCAACAGCAGCAGATGAGCAAACAAATGGCTCGTCGGCGACGACGCTTTTCTGCCTTGGAGGGTTCCTTCTCTTCCTTGGGCTTTTTCTTGAACTTGGTAAAGATGCGTCGTTTCTTTTTCTTCTTGCCGTCCTTGTTATCGGCTAGTGGGGCGGCTTCATCGTCGTCATCGTCCACGAGTTCATCGTCAAAGAGCTCCACACTGTCATCGTCGGGTTTGTCATCGAACCCTCCCTCGTCTTCAAAGGGAGTACTAAAGTCTTCGATATCATCCTCATCGTCCGTGGGAGGAGTGGCCATGCCACGTGCCTGTGCCTTGGCTGCTTCTTCGTCGTCATCGTCGGGATCATCGACGAAATCTCCTTCGCCAGGCGCCACGGGAACACCTTCTTGTGGGTCCGTTCGAGCAGCCTCTGGATCCAGGAGATCAGGAGCCGTAGTACTGTTGTTGGGATCCAAGAGATCCGGATCCGCCTCATCGGCATCATTCGGATCCAAAAGGTCGGGATCTGCTGCATTCACATCGTCCTTGGCAAGTTCCGGGTCCAATAGATCCGGATCCACTTCGTCGGCGGCGGTATCCGTGCGAGCCGTCTCGGGATCCAGCAGATCAGGATCCACTTCATCAGGGGTAGCAGTAGTGGTCTCGCCCTCGTTCATGTCCAACAAATCTGCCTGCTTTTCTTCAGAGGCCAATGGCTGATCAGAGGGATTCGTAGATGCCATGTTGCACTGTCAGTCGAGCTTTGAATAGAGGCACTTTTATGAAAGATAAGTGAAGTGACTCGACTCTTCGAAGATTGTCGAATGCTTTTCAACTAGCTACCGGTAGCTAGATAGGGGTATCCGAGTTCTCTTGTGGATTGACTCCTGTTATCACCTTGACTTCTGACTGATGGAGGAGATGGATTCTTCCTCACCAACAAAGCAAGAAGAAGACAATAGATAAGGGAGCTCTACAAGGTGCTACTACTGGAAACCCAACAAAAGTGAACCACCATGGCCAAGGAAGCGGATGATGAGTGAGATGCCACCGCCAAGAATCCTAGTTTGCCAGACCAGTTAGCTACGAGGTGACGTAGGAATGCAAAACGTCGCACTCTTACTCCAAAGCAACACAATGACCTTTTGAAGAAAAAGACAATGAGAGAAAGACCTCACTGATTCTTCCCGTCATTTCTCTGCACCCAACCAACTTGCGAAAGATATCACTGGGAGCTGCGAGATATCTTGCGTGCATGCATGCGGTGTCGGTACTGTACCACTAATGCAACAGGCTCAGCTAACACCTTCCTAGACTAGCTAGCTAGCAGCTTTCCCAGCTACCTTCCGCGCAGGGATTGATTTGAGAGGCCAGTTCGTTTGGGTCACCTGCCGTACCTACCTTTTGAGGACCTACTCCTGTCTTGGCAACAACGGTTGCTCTCTACCGTACGCATGTGCCACCCGGAATGTGGCTGTGCGCCACGGCCTACCGGTACCCATGTTTGTGTTTCTCCATAACGTAGAATACGGTAGGCCTCTGCCACCTAAGCTAAGGCAAAAAGAGGTGCACCTCCAGCCCTTGCTCAGGTGGTCTGTCCTTATTCTACTATCAGTGTGTATCCGTTATGTCTCGCAGCATAACATTGGCTCTAGCTAGCTAGTAGGAGAGATTGATGCCTTCACTTTCTATTCATGTCTACCTACATCACCGGCTTCTACCAGTACAGACAACAATCCTAAACAACAGCTGAGCGTGAAGTTTCTTCCAAGAAAAGCCACACCCAACTAAGCTCCCTTTTGCTCAGGGCTTCTGCTGTGGCTGGATGGGAGCAAATTGCCATTCTGGCAGAGCCTCTAGAACTTGTGCAAATTGCAAGCCTTTCGTCTGAAGAATATCACTAATTGGCTCACCACATGCCATCTCCCAGTGGGTAACATGAACACAGAAGCCATGGATCCCAAGTGACACGTTGGATCCAGACAGCTTCACTTTGTATTCCATGGTTAGGCACGTCTCCATGCCCCCATCTTCATATATAGATGAAGAATCGTGTATGCCCATATGTGGAAACAATGTCTGGTCTGATCGGCCCGTAGCCAATTCTGACTTGCAACCACTCGAAATGAGGGAAGTCACCAAGATGTGTTGGCTTTTATCTTCATCTGAATCTGGTGGACCTATCTCGTCATCCGATTCAGAAACATCTACAAACTGGATGACCTTCCTGTCCGGCAACCTCATTAGGTGCACTGTTCCCTTCCAATGGGTACCAAGGCAAAAGTCAGCATAGCTGCCAGGTAGAAACTGGTCGTCGTAGAAGTGTTGGTAGCTGGAAAATGAGCCTTCAAAATCGTGGAACCCCCAAACAGTTTCTTGCAGGTGGATTGACTTTGTCTCTCCCCCAGAAAAGAATTCAGGAATGGCGTTACCTGGGATAGCCTTGGAAAAGAGGATTTGGTTGTCCATGGTGCGGACATCCACAATCAACACATTGTCTTTGGGTGCATATTTTGGTGGAGGTAAAGGAGCGGGTACATTGTGGCTTGGGGTTGGATAGGCAAAAGTGAGGAAGTAACTTTTAGGTGTCATTTCTGTGGCTTGAAGCAGCTCATTGGCCGCACCACACCCCCAGTGGTTGAGGCAGAGATATTTCCAGACATCATCGCCTTCTTCATTGTCATCATGGTTGTCCTTGATGGCTGGGTCAATGATTCTTTGTCAAAAGAAGCAAGCGGCCCAAATCAGGGGAAGGAAGGTAGCCACTCAATGCCAATGGCTTCCAAATACCAGGATCTTCCACTGATGGTTTGGCATTGTCCAACGAATCATTCTTGGAGTGCTTGGTCCACTCATTGCTATGAGCCTCGGGCATACCAGGATTCTTGCTAGAGCAACTTATGGGGTCTTGAGTGGTTGGAGATGGGTTCGACATGGCGAACTGTAGATCAAAGGAGACGGGTTTCTGCTGTGGCTGGTTGGGAGCCAATGGCCACTCTGGCAAAGCCTCTAGAACTTGTGCAAATTGCAAGCCTTTCCTTCGAAGAATCATGCTGATTGGTTCAGCATTTCCCATTTCCCAGAGGGTAACACCAACGCAGAAGCCATGAATCCCAAGTGACACCTTAGATCCACACAGCTTCACTTTGTATTGCATTGTTAGGCTCGTCTCCATGCCCCCATTCTCACATAAAGATGAACAATCTTGTATGCAGGTATGTGGAAACAGCGAGTGGTCCGTTTGCCCGTTGCTAATTCTGGATTAGCACCACAATTGTAAGATTGCAAAATTTGGCTTTTGTCTTCATCTGTTTCTGGGGGGCCCATCTCTTCATCAGATTGAGGAACTTCTACCAATTGGATGACCTTCCTGTCCGGCAACCTCATTAGGTGCACTGTTCCCTTCCATTGGGCACCGATAAGGCGAGGATTGAGGCCCCGGTGAGGTGGAAACTGGACGTCATAGAATTGTTGGTAGCTTGAAAATGAGCCTTTAAAATTGTGAAAACCCAAAAGAGTTTCTTGCAGGTGGATTGATTCAATCTCTCCCTCAGAAAAGAATTCAGGAATGTCGTTGCCTGGGATAGCCTTGGAAAAGAGGATTTGGTCGTCCATGGTGCGAATATCCACAATCATCAAATAGTCTTTGGGTGCATATGCTGGTGGAGCTAAAGGAACCAGTACATTGTGGCTTGGGGTTAGATAGGCAAAAGTGAGGAAGCAGCTTTTGTGTGTCATTTCTGTGGCTTGAAGCAGCTCATTGGCGGCACCACAGCCCCAGTGGTTGAGGCAGAGATATTTCCAAACATCATCATCTTCTTCATGGTTGTCCTTGATGGCTGGATCAATCCAGTTATTATTTGTCAAAAGAAGTAAGCGGCCCAAATTAGGGGAAGGAAGGTAGCCGCTCTCAATGCCAAGGGCTTCCAAATGCGAGGATCTTCCAATGACAGTTTGGCTTTGCCCAACGATTCCTTCTTGGAGAGCTTGGTCGACTCTTTGGTATGAAGAGTCTCGGGCACATCGCGCTTCTTGCTAGAGCTACTGATGGGGTCTTGAGTGGTGGTTGGAGATGGGTTTGACATGGACAACTGTAGTTCAAAGGAGACGGGAAGAAGGTGGATGATAGCTCTTCGAGGGGTTATGAGAAGCAGAAGAAGGTGGATGATAGCTCTTCGAGGGGTTATGAGAAGCAGACGAAGAGCGAAGCGATGAAGCGACGAAGCAAAAGATTTCGAATCCCTAACCCTAGAAAACAGGTAAAGATCTGGCTGGGCTCACGAGGCAATTTAGGGCAGAAAGGTTCGGCCTGAGGCCTGATCCTGGTGGATCTTGGATCGCACCAGCAGCAATCACGAGCTGACAGTCAGTGCTTTACTCGACTCAAGTGAAGCACTGAGTTCATCACAGCCAGTGCTTTACTCGATGCTACTGATGCTATCAAAAGATCACGAGTGATGAGTGCTTTACTCTGCAGTCAGTGCATCACAGCCAGTGGTTTACTCGTTTACTTGTTTACTCGTTTACTCGATTACTCAATTACTCGATTACTCAATTGCTCGATTACTCGATTACTGGATTACTCGATTACTCGACTGGAGTAAAGCACTGAGTTCATCACAGCCAGTGCTTTACTCGATGCTACTGATGCTGTCATTGGTGGTCTATTTTATTAAAAGACAACAACTTCGAAGTGGTGTTACTACTAGTAATCCCTGTCTCAAATCAACCAATCTAGAAGCATATCAGGGATCAGAGAAGGCTGCTGGTACAGGATGAGTAACCGAGGACTGGTGATGGAAACTGCGTTTTGTAGGCGCGGGGACTGTGTCAGGATTGGTGAAAACAAAGTCAGAGTGGCTGGATCTGAGACCATAGTGTATGTTGACCAGAATGGCACCATTGGAATTGAGAAACTATATGGAAGGTACACACCACATGATTTCGAGTTTGAATTTGCTGATGAGGCAGGCATAGTTTGTGTAGCCAATGAAAACCATCACAAAATGAGATGCAATTTGAGAGGTGCTCTTTTTGTGAGCAAGCGTTACAAGTTCATTGGCATCATTGTGAAATTGCAGGGGTGTCGAGCTATTGTTGAACAAGTCATCCCCACACCTTGCGCGTGGCAGCATATATTCAAAGACCGTGAAGCTAGTGACCAATATGCAATCCACCAGTATTTCACAATGCATGGCCTTGGTTTGGCCATGCCAATTAAACATGGATTGGGTCACCACTTCTTTGGCAACGCATTCGAACATAACACGTCTTTTTGCTTTGTGGAAAGACGTTGTGATGGTCTTATCAGTGCTGTCAACAAGGATGATATTTTCTTACTGTTTGCTTGGGGTAACAGTCCATGCTGCGGCTGATGCTGAACAAGACCAACTTCCTGGAGATCATGTGCTCAATGGATTTGCACCTGTTGCTGCAGGAGAAATAGACGATTTAAACAATAACTCCTAAACTAATTTCTACTCGATTGTTTGAACAATAATGGTTTGGTAGACACCTGTGCCATAGTGGATTTCAATGGCAATAGAGCCACTATTGATCGTAAAAGACTGGAGTGGAATCGACTCAACATATGCACTTGGAAGGAACCACCAAGTTCGATAGTGGTTGGGAGACCGAAGAGGGCGCCAATGCTCGAATGGTGCATATGGGCAAACAACAGAATTCATGATGGACCAGATCCGAGCTGTGGCACCAGCAAAAAACTCATCCATAAATGCATCGTATTGCTTATTTTTGATGCCTTGTACCAGAAAATGATTCGTAAGGCCCGACTGAGTCAATAGAATTTCTTGTACAAGAAGTGGAATCTCAGAGTTACTCGTAGAAGGCTTAAAATGAAGTTGAATTCGCTTGGGTCCTTCCTCGGACGTGCAATACATGGAGCCAGTCGTTGTTCTGCATATTTTCACATCGGTGTCTTGGCCGAAATGGCACACAACGTTGCCTTTGGCAGCATGGAAATTGCTGATATCACAGAGCTTCTTTGAGAGATCACCTGGGTTGAGCTGAAAGTACTGATAACCATATTGCCTACAATGGTCGATTTCTTCTTGGGCATGACGAACATTGAGAGCAAGGCACTCATAGCAACAGTAAGCTTTGACTTGATCTGGAGGTGCTAGATAGTTAGAGATGGCACTGTTATCAATATTGGAAGAAGTGTTAATGGCTTCAGAGCATTGGTGACACTTTGTTGCAGCAGCGCCATGGTTGTTGGTGTTGGCATCCATGGTGGAGGTATTGTTGTTGTGGGGAACTGAAAGGAACTCTTTGCTGCGTCTGTTTGGCCACTGGACTTGGCTGCGACATTTGGGTAATCCTGCTTTAGACATTTCATACTCAGCCACTGTGAAACGAAGGGCAAATGCATTAAAACAATAAAACAGTTGAGCTAAAAGTGTTTACTACAAATAATAGACAGTCACCCACTCGGAGTAGTTGCAATTTGTCCTACTAGTTATTGCCAGTACTATCTACCTAGACAGTTCTTTTTCAGTAGTTGAAAGCACACTCACACAAATATATTTTCTTGGCAGACACATCACGTTACCTCACAGACCAAAGCTAACATAAATCATCTCTATTTCTCAATCTCACTTACTTCTTTCAATTCCTGCACAGCTGCCAGAAAACCTTCTTAAGGCTCTTCTCCATTTGACTGGGCTTCTCCATTGGCCTGGGCTTGTTCCACAGGCTGAGGCTCCTGGACAACAAGCTCCACAGGGTACCCCAAATCACGATGGGCTGCATAGGGGATCAAACCAGGTGTAAAAAAGGCATCAGCATCAGCCTTGTTGGCATCGTTGGCAGCCCAGTTAGGCCCAACATTGTCAAAGACATCTCGAATGATCCTGACAATCTCCGAGTACTGCAAAATGGGATCCATTTTGCGAAGGTCTTGACCTTCAAGGGGAGTTAAATCCCATCCAGGTTGTTCAATGAAAACCTTGGTACCATACTGGTTGTTCTCACGCTTCTCCAAGAACTCTTTAAAAACCCTCAAAGCCTCAAGTCTAGCTTCTGGCAACATGTCTCCCTCATCAAGGGCCCTAATAAACACCTGGCGTGTGTAAGCATTGGTGGCATTGAGGAGGGGGGCGTTGTTTCCAGGACCAATCCTCATATAATAAGCTCCCATGATTCCAATTTGGCACAATGGCTCATCGGGATCGTTGGCTCTAAGAGCTTCAATGGCAGGATGGGTGTAGGCATCAGTCACCATGGAGTTCTTGGTGCAATAAATTGCTTCAAAGCCTCCTTCAAGAACTTCACTGCGGAGGTAGAATCCAGCCGGCTTCGTAGATGACTTAATCTGATTTTTCTTCTTGCGGTTAGTTGAAGGAGAACCTCTTTTAGCAGGGGCATTCTTTCCTGCAGTTCCAGTAGGAGCAGTTGAGCGAGTAGTTTTCTTGGTGTTGGCCATTGTTCGAAAGGTTTGTGAACTAGAAGTAGTGAACTGTTTTTCAATTTGAGAATTTTGAAACTATGATCATTTGCCACACAGTAGAAATGAAATAATCTAGGTTTGGCACAGGGTTAGTTGCGAAGCTTGCAGTATGACCATGTAGATGATTCCTCACGCTTGGGTCTGTTCTTCTTCCAGCAATACTGTGATCAGACTTGGCATCTATTCAGAACAGGCTTTGACATCTATTTGAACTGGTTTAGGCATCCATTCAGACAAGATTAACATGTACAGCAGCTATACTGTGATTAGCATTGGCATCCATTCAGTCTAGCTTAGGCATCCACATAGACTGATCTAGGCATCCATTCAGACATGATTACTATTGCTACAATTGGGTAGCAGGCTATCAGACGCATTGTCTATCATACTGTCAAAAACTATATCGAGAATAGATTTTCTAGATATACTATGTCTAGTTGCGTCTGCCAACAACCAGTAACTAAATTGATAGTACCTTAAACTATGATTATTTTAATATGGTTACCGTAGTTAGCTGTTTGAGCCCGCTGGTTCATCTCATCATGAGACTTAAGGAGTGTGTACCCTTCAATGGAAAACCAGTGATTTAAGGGGTGTAAAATGAAGCAAAAAACAAAGACTCGCCCCCAAAACAGCAACAAACAACGGCAACACAAAATGACTGAGCACTACCATGGAGCAATTCAACAAGGCTATCGATACTCTACTCCACCATGATACAAGCTCGAGGAGCCTTCATGGCCTTGTTTGTATTGTGTGTGACAGGTTCATGAAACCCAAAGAAGCCCGTAAGATAAGACTGAATACTTTTCAAAAGTACTGCGAGTTTGCATGCCTGAAGGGAGATCCCGACCTGCCAATGAGCCTACGAAACAGCTACAAGACAGAGGTACCTGGAAATGAAAAGGCAACACACAAGCTCCAGAAATGCTTGCTGTCTCCACGAAGCAAAATTAAAACAACCTACAATGCAAATGGGGGAAGAAGTGATCAGGTCATGTGTTGTATTGATTGTAAAGGTGAATTGACACCACGCAAACTGAAGAGAGGAGAGCTTCCAAGGTTTGCCATTGCCAACAATATGGCAGTTGGAAAGGCTCCTCCCTGTTTGGAAAAATTGAATGAGATTGAGCTTGCTCTAATCTCTCAAGCGAGATTCAGAGGGCATTTGTTTACTTATTGGGGAGGGTGTCATCGATCCATTCGAGGTTTTCACAGTTTCTACTATGAAGTGGATCCAAGCCATACCATGGGCGTGCTGGAAACTGTGGGTGAACTGACACAATCAGAAAACATTGCAGTAGTCCTGTCCGGTCCATTCACTCCACAGCAAAAAGCAAATGTCATGAGAAAAGCAACAATAAACATTCAGTACTGTATAGATGCTTTTAACTGGCTTAAACAAAACAATTGCCTCTATCATGATGCTGAATTTCCTTCAGATCTGCCGACCCCTGTCATTATTGACAACTCTCATAGCGTTGAATCAGACAACACTGATATTGAGATCAAAGAAGAGATTAATGTTGTGTTTCCAGATGGAAGCATTCAAACTGCTGGGTGTTGCAGCAAAGAGGAATTCAACAAAGCTCTGGCAGACATACGGGGCAAGTGTGGCAATGCCATTCCATACGTAACTTCTCGACCATCCGCAAAAATATTGAAGGACTACAAGGATGAGACTTTGATGCGTGCCTTCCCCCTTCAATTCCCTTATGGATATGGATGCCACAGCGATTTCAATGTGAAGGTCTCGACCAGTGGTTACCTGAAACAGCTCCTCTCACTCTCCATCCCAGCCTTTCATGAGGCTTGTTTTGTTCTTGTTGTGCACAACATTTTTGAACGATCAAGGGCATTGAATGGAGCTTTATGGAGAGTCAATGGAGGGAGAGAAAAGTGTGACGTGAGTGAGGAAGATTTGAATGATGCAATCGCCAGAAAACTGAATGGCCTACCGCCTGTAAAAAGCAGTGGGGGGGGATAAATTCTTGGATTCTATCAAAAGTGTCCAGAAGAACATGTGTCACACGAATGGAGCAGCCAAAGCTGCACAAGCAAAGTCCTTAAGCCTCACGCATCATTTTGGATGTCCAAAGGTGATGTTCACTGTTTCTTTTGATGATTCTCTGGATTTAAGGATCCTGGCTTTGTCTGGAGAAGAGGATACCCTTAATTGGCTTGATTCCCTCGCTGATCTATCTCCTGCTGAGAAAGCACTGGAACTGGATCACCTCAATGCTGTAAGACTAAAGTACCCAGGTTTGTGTGCCCTGAATTTTGAGTGCTTAATAGACTTGGTGCTAGAGCATCTAGTTGGTGAAAATGATCTTCAAGAAGGCATTTTCGGGAAATTGAATGCTTATGTGCTGGCTGTTGAAGAACAAGGTCGCAAAACACTTCATGGACACATTTTAGTGTATACAAAAGACTGGAACAAGACATTGGCTGCACTCCATTCTACTTCAGATCGAGTGAGAAAGTTGGCTGAAAGTGAAGTGATTCAGTTTGTTGATAGAATCATAAGCACAGAACTAGTTCCAAGTCAAGAGGTAACTGCAAGTAAAGACACGTGCCCCCATTGCAATGAACAAGAACTTGAGTATGCTAGTGACCAGCAGCTGAGGAATCTGCGCCATAAGAAAGGCTGCCAAGTGGAGGAGGGAATTCTTGCAGGATGCTCTACATGCGATTGTACTTACCATGCAGATGAGTTGGCAATTAAAAGAGTGGTGGACAAATCTTTCTGGGGCCATACAAAGGAAGAGATTCAAGCAGAAATAGCACTTGACGTGCTTAACTCCACAAGGCCAGAAAGTCCACTAATTCCTACTCCCAAGATAACTGCCAAAGTGAACCTTAAGTACAATCACCACTTGGCTGGTCACACCAAGACTTGTTGGAAGAAAGGTGATGAGGGACGTTGCCACCTCCCAGACAAAGAGGAGATGCAGTCATCTCTTCTGTACAGCGAAGAACCCTATGCAAAATTCAGCTGGACAGGATCCAGTGTGCTTCAGCACAGTATCACAATTAGGCCCAAACGCCTTGCCAAAGATGCCTACACCAACAGCTACTGTAAGGCAATCAGTACCAGCAAGGCTCCTTCCAATTCCAATGTGATAGTACCAATGGGTGCACGACCAGCTATATACACAACCTGCTATACTGTCAAGGGCACTCAAAAAGAAGACACTGCAGAACTTAAAAAAGCTGCTTCATATGTTGTGCACAGGTTTCGGGAGGAGAGGCATGATAATTCTCTTTTTGAGGGCCTTTCAAGATTGATGGGGGCTGTTCTTGTGGGCACCTCAGAACATGTGGTGTCTGCTCCCATGGCTTCTTATCTTGTACGGAACCAGTCCAGATTCACATTCTCAGTGAACTTCAAGTACATTCCTATCAGGGAAGTTGTTGATATAATGGTCCAAGATCAAGGAAACGAATCCTTGCCAATGTCAGTGATGACCCATACTGAGGGATGCTTTCTGTCCAATGAGGCATTGCACTATCTGAAAAGGCCATCAGATCATTTTGAACATCTCTGCATGGTTGACTTTTTCCAGGACTATGAGATTGTTCGAACCGACAGAGCTGGGCAGGAAGATGCTCTGTATGACTTAGATGATCCTAATCATCCGGGTTTCAAGAAGCAAGTAATAAGGCAGAGGAAAATCCCAGCCCTTGCTCAATTCAGCCACTGGGAATTTCCTGATACCAGCTGTTTTGGTGGTGATATGCTTACCATGACTCCTAGCTATCCAGTCCATCCAAGTGTGGAGAAATATTGCAGAAGCGTTCTTGTATTGTATCACCCTTTCAGGAGCCTTGATGATTTAACAATTGATGGATCTTTTCACAGGAAATTCATGCACCTGTACCACAATGGTATTCAATTGCCAGGACATATTAGAGAGATTCTCTCCAATGTTCAGATGTTTTACAATCGTATGAGAATACCAGCCTGAGAAGATCCAATCAATAAGTGTACCAAGGCTTTTGCTCCTAAGGGCAATACTGGAAGTGACTCAGCACAAAATGAAGAACAAGACGAGTTTGATGCTGGTGATATGTTCTTTGAAGGCCTGTTTGATTTATTGGCCTCTTCAAATAAGAGAGCATCAAGTTCTTTTTCGGATGAGAATGATGATGGTATTGACTGCAAAATGTCTCTGCAAAACATTCGCAGTCAGGGAGCTAGAAGATGTGGGTTTGTGGGCCTACCCTGCATGAAAGAAAGGCCTATACAGTCTTCAGCTGGTACAGCTTTTGTTAAAACAGCTACCAGCGATGGCTTAAATACATCTGACGCATCCACTCAAAGCAAAACAACCAAAAGATTTAGAGACAAGCCTTCACCTTATGAACTTATGGTTCTGACCTACCGCAACGTCAGAAGAAGGGTGGTGGATACATCTTCTGATCACAGTTCCAATGTGAACCTGGCTGATGGTACTGCTTTATCTATTATACAGTGGTCAAACAAAAAGGAATTGAATCTGGACAGAGAACAGAAGCTGGCATTCAGAATTGTCACAGCAGCCTACATACTGACGTATTATGAAGATGCTGAAACTGTTGACCCTTCTTCTTATGGAGACTCCATACAAAACCCCAGTTCAGTTCGCCATGACTTCAATGAACAAAAGAGAAAGCTATTGAAGCTTTCAAGGCTTAAGAGACTTCACAAGCCATTGTTGATGTTCCTCTCAGGAGCGGGTGGTTCAGGCAAAAGCAGGGTTGTTAAGGAAATCTTGAAATATGCCAGAGAATTTACAGGGAATATGGGTTTCAAATTTGACATGCGAACCATCATTGTTAGTGCAATGTCTGGTGTTGCAGCTGTCTCTATTGGTGGTGAAACCACCCATTCCGTGACTGCTTTAAACAAACAGAAGCCCTCAGAGGATGACATTGAAAGCTGGACAAATGCACGACTTTTGATTATTGATGAAGTGTCCTTTATGAACACCAATGAAGCGGAGAAGCGGAGAAGCTGGATGAGAGGTTACGTCAATTGCGACAGAGGTACACTTCTCTCTTTGGGGGTATTCACATTCTTTTTTGTGGAGATTTCAGACAATTGGAGCCTTGTACTGGAAGCCCCCTGTACTCACCTTACTATAGTGACAAGAAATGGATCACCTCCATTAATTGTTACATTGAGCTATTTGGCCGATGTTATTTGCTAGTAATACTGCAGCTTATTGGGGAGTAATTTGGTTTTAGATTTTAAAAGCTGAAAAGCAAAAGTGAGGATTTTCTGGTGGTGCATAGCAATTCTTGTGATTGAATTGGATATAAGGACCCCCGTAACACTTTAGACCTAAAACTCCCTTGGTTCCTTGCATGATCAATTTACATGCGAACCGG
>CAICTM010002409.1:0-14977 GCA_903772945.1 Seminavis robusta
AATATAATTGTGAGTCGTTCTGCCTTCCTGACACCGTCTTCCACAACTCCATGTGAAGGAGTGATCCTCGGGAATGGCAAGACGATGACCGAGCTGCTGTTCGACTACAGCTCAGATACAGGAATGAATTTCGTTGCTTGTACCGTGGACCCAGTCGGGTTAGCGGGAGAATCAGCGAGGCAACTGTTATGAAGATTCCAAGACCAGACTCACTATCAGTCAAAGACAGCAACACTAAGTTGCGTTTGAGTTTCCAGCGGAGTGGCGATGCCGAAATCACGGAGTGGCAGAGCCAAATCTTCAGGAGTGTCGGTCAAGACCTCATTCCTGATGGACCAACACAGTTTATCTCGACAGTGGCATTCCATCCGAACTGCATGAACAGGACATGATTGTCCGCAGCGGCATCTCTCCAAGACCAATCGAGATGGCCACAAACGTTGGAAGCACCAAGCTTACACAAGAAGGCGACACCCCTTACGGCAATGGTTATTCCAATCCAGGAGGCATCGCCAACATCAACGCTTTGTCTCTTGTTGTGGATGACTGCGTCAGGGCACAGGTGGATCCTATGTCCTCATGGACTCAAGAGTCGACGACGCCATCTACCATACCGCCCAACTGGATCCATACCAGGTATGGAAGGACGCCAAAGGTCTGTTTGGCGTGCTATTGAGCAAGCCTCTGGATCAAATGGCCAACTCAACCAGTTTTCACCGGAGTTCCAGAATTTGGTCCAGACGGTGGAGGCAACCTTAGGTTTACCAAAAACAAGCCAAGGGTGCATTTCTCGCAAGAAATCTGTACCACAACCTCCAGCACCCATCTTTGGAGGGCTACCGCAACATGATCAGGACTGGTCAAATTCGCGATTATCCGTCAAGTTGGAGGACATCGACCGTGCCGAATTAATTTTCGGCAGCGACATGGCAAGGCCAAGGTCTACTACCGCAGACGCCCACCACCAGTGACCGCCAGCATCCATCTGTTCCGGATGGGCTGGTGGCCCCACACAGGTTCTTGACAGGATGTATGGATGTCTTCTATGTTGTGAATTGCTTTCTTGCATTTACTGACTCCAAACCGCACCGAGAATCTGCCTACCTTACCAACAGAAAGGCAAATCATTCTATCCGCCATTACAAGATTTTTGACGGTATGGGAAAATCTTCAAGATCAAGAAATCCAGTGCGACCTGGAGTTCAAGAGCCTGATGGATCCTGTCAAGAACGACATGGAGCTCAAGCTCAACCATGAGCGGCTCAGACTCACAGTGGTCCCGCGAGCGCAACATCCGAACTTGAAGGACGCATCCGCGCAGCCTGGCATTCAACCCGTTCATGGTGATGCAAAGGTGATGATTTTGGAATTGGTGTCGATGTTAACTGTAAACTCAACCTTTCCCCGCGCTTGATGGAATCTCCAAAGTGTATCCTCCCCGGCAGATCCTGGAGGGTCGACCACAAGCTACAAAGATATTCAGTACACTTTTGGAGCTATTGTCTTGCTTCCAACGAACCAGACAAGCTCAATTCCATGGAGCCCAGGCGATTAGATTGCATCTATCTCGCCCCCTGATGGACAACCACAAGGAGGGCACAGTGTGATGGATCTTGTCACCTTTGAAGTGATCACACGCCAGCATGTTCGTATTCTGCCGATGCCTCGCTCAGTCATTGATGCCGTCAAAAGAAGGCATACGGTGGGAAGAAACCACTAATCTTTCACAACCGTGACTTTGTGGAATTTTTACCTGTAGGTTTGCCTGCAGGAGTGGATGGTGTCAATGGAAATGAGAGCTACCTCCAGTCTATGGAGACTCTTCGGACGAAGATTCAGTGGAATCCACGGATCAGATTAAGATTCTGAGATGGGAACGCCCAGGGCTAGTACCAAGGCATCCAAACAGTATGCCACAGAATGACTCCGATGAAGAAGGAGAAGAGGGATTCCAAGGAATCCCAACAAGCACAAGTCAGACAACCCTACAGTTGAAGAACGGCACCAGCAGTGGATACCAATGATGAAACCTCGCTGGGCCAGCCAAGGCTCCAAGCTTCCTGAGTTGGAATTAGACGCTCAGTCGGATTGACAGCCGAAGCAAAGAAAGGGTGACCTTCGTCCAAGATGAGAAGCAAAGCAACCACTACTGTATGAGACAGAGACAAGCAAACTAGCTTTGTTCATGGATCTGCAATCACAGGAGTGCC
This sequence comes from Seminavis robusta, assembly GCA_903772945.1. Taxonomy (NCBI): domain Eukaryota; phylum Bacillariophyta; class Bacillariophyceae; order Naviculales; family Naviculaceae; genus Seminavis; species Seminavis robusta. The sequence continues at coordinate 2,211 of CAICTM010002409.1, forward strand.
ACAGAAGAAGTCAAGGATGAGAGCACCAGCCCAACAACATCTTCTACCAAGGGTCTGAAAGTGTGGGGCAACAAAGCCAGAAAGGCGGCGCTCAAAGAGATGGACCAGCTACACAGCAGAGTTTGTTCAGTCCAGTCGACCCAAACAAATGCAGTGATTCCGAATTGAAAAAGGCACAAATGGCACTCATGTTTGTGAGTGAGAAAAGGATGGCACGGTCAAGGCCCGGCAGTCTACAATGGGAAATACAGGTGTACCATCAGAAAAAAGATGCCAGAAGCCCAACATTTCACTTGAGGGTTTGATGTTATCCATGTGTGTCGATGCATCTGAGGATAGGGTAGGGATGTGATGTCCCTGGATGTTCCCAATGCGTCATCCAAACCCCATTGCCAAAAGTCGAACAAGGTGAAGACAGGGTCCTCATGATCATTGAGGGAACCTTGCAGACTTACTTGTCGAAATTGATCCTGACACATTGCCTCTTTCCTGACATACAAAAAGGGACGTCCTGTCCTCTATGTTGTCGTGGAGAGAGCCATTTATGGCATGGTTTTGGCAGCACTTCTTTGGTACAAGCTATTCAGAAGTGACCTCGAGCAAATTGGATTTGTGTTCAACCCATACGATCCTTGTGTGGCCAACGGATGATCGAAGGCTACCACAAACAATCCGATTCCATTTGAGATTTGATGTCAAGCACAGAATGAAGTTGGTGAATGACCAGACTTTGGAATGGTTCAATGTTAGTATGGAACCTATGGAGCCGTGAAGGCAACCCGTGGTCCCAAGCATGACTACTTGGGGATGACGGTGGACTTTTCCGACCCAGGAAAGGTTGTGATTGACATGATAGACTATGTCAAGAAAATGGTCTCAGAGTTTCCAGTGGACTTTGGGGCAATGAAAAAGGTACCAAGTGCAGCTCCTGCTGACCTTTTCAGCTCTGGTGATGGAACCACCCTGAATGACAAAAACAGGGAGACTTATCATACCTTTGCAGCCAAGCTGTTATTTCTGTGCAAGCGTGCTCGACCAGATGTGCAGACTCTCACTACTGTGTTATGCACTCGTGTCAGAAGCCCAACATCTGATGATTGGGACAAGTTGGTCCAAGGCCTCAAGTTTTTGGATCAGACGGCGCAGGACAAGTTGATCCTACACATTGATGACATATGCATCATCACTTGGTGGGTGGATGCATCATTTGCAGTCCATCCTGATTACCGTTCCCATACAGGAGGAGTCATGTCCTTTGGGAGTGGCGCGGTGCTGTCTGTGTCTGCGAAACAGAAATTGAATTCGAGGAGCAGCACGGAAGCGGAATTGATTGGAGCTGACGATGTCATGTCGCCCATGTTGTGGGCAAAGTTGTTCCTAGAAGAGCAGGGGATCGTTGTGAAGGACAACATCCTCATGCAGGACAACAAAAGCACGATCATTCTTGCAGAGAATGGCAAAGGCAGTTCGAGCAAAAGGACTCGGGCCATCAACATTCGTTTCTTTTTCATTCATGATCAGATTGGAAAAGGAAACCTCAGAGTTGTGTACTGCCCAACCTTGGAGATGCGTGGGGACTTTTTCACGAAGCCCCTTCAGGGCAAGCTCTTCCATGAGCACAGGGCTTTCATCATGGGGCATCCACCCCTTGTTTGATTTCCTAAATTATTTATTCGTTCCACGGTAGCCACTTAGGGCACCATGCAGGAGTGTGTTGGAGGAAATATACCTGACACCTTTTTACTATTGACTCGTGTATTAATCATCTAGTCCGGTTCGCATGCAAATTCATCATGCAAGGAACCAAGGGAGTTTAGGCCTAAAGTGTTACGGGGGTCCTTATATCCAATTCAATCACAAGAATTGCTATGCACCACCAGAAAATCCTCAGTTTTGCTTTTCAGCTTAATCTAAAACCAAATTACTCCCCAATAAGCTGCAGTATTACTAGCAAACAACACGATCTAAATCTTTCGAAAGGGAACTTGTTACTTAACGATACACACGACCGTTGATTCTGCAACTGACTTGCCGTTACTCTAATTTACACAGTAAACACCGGCAAATCGATTCTAGCTAGAGTGCACTGAGGGGGAACCAAAAGGAGCGTCATCTCCAGGAGATGTAACAAACCATCAGTGTCAATCATACTCGGATCCCGTAAAGGTCGTGTGGGCCGGATCAGCGGCAGCATCAGCAGGCAAACAACGCAACAACCACAGCATAGCTTTTACAGGTAACACACACAAAAAATTACATAAAAAGAGTAAAAGGTAAATCTACCTCATCTACCTTAAGGTGGATGCCCAAACTTGATAAGCCAGCGCTAGTTTGCCCACGTACTCTGATATGTTTTGCACATATCTTTTGTATAAATTAGGGAATTTGGAATCGTCAATGCACCGGATTCCTTCCAGATTCCTCTCATTATGTTTGAGCCATAAAAAACATCAAAAGCCTTTAAGTAATTTCGACGCGAAGGGAACTAGCACTCCGGTCGACTATGGTATAACGAACCGTTTCAAATGGTATTCTTTTACAACGCTCACATTTTGGGTGCCAAACGTGACTTGCCAGCGGATCCAGTGAGATCACTATAGTAAATCAGTAGGATAACACGGTTCGGCAAAAATTTGGGTTGAAACGATTGAAAAAGCAGGATTCCGTTGCGCAAAAGCTGAACATTCGAACAACAACAACAACAACATTGACAGCGATACCACTGTTATTGACCTCATTATCTCAGGTGCCGCTGATAGTATGGCCCTACAAGCAAGGCGTTATCGCTTCCTTATACTATAAGAAAGAGAGTAGTACTTGGTTGCAGGGCAATACTATCAGCAGCGGTCGAGATCTAAGGGTCGCTTGCAGCCGAATCGAAGAATCGACATGCCTTCTGCGGCTGCACACCGAGTCAACAGGCGGGTGTAACTTCGCACCAAGCTCGACGCTTACACCTCCTCACTACTATTAGCAACACCTCTTGTATGTTGAACAGTCGGATCGATGGGCTCAACAGCGATTCCAGCACACCTTTAGCAGCAGATCGATGATGTTGTTGTTCTAGCGATAACACCGTGTAAAAGAGATGGTATTTTAAACAGCTTATAGCTGGCTTATCACGTTTGGGTTAAAAAAGGTAGATGTTGTAGAAAGTAGATTTCCCTTTTCCTTTTCGTCTTTTCGTCTTGCTCTTAAGTAAATTGACCGAACCGATCTGTCAGAAGAAGCAAATACCTGAATTTTGTTAAAGTCTTATTGCGGACACACCCATCAAAAACGGGGAAATCTTCAAAGAGTAAACAGTAAAACGTAAACAGTAAACAGTAGAAAGCCACTATTGCGGACACTGTATACAGTAGGTGTCACGGTAGTTGTCGCTTTGCATCACGGAACGAACTGGACTGTCGTATCGATTAAGCACAATACAAAGATGGTGGCAGGGTCAGAGTTGCGACACAGAGGGGCGGGACGGTCTGAAGCCTCCAAACCCCGGCCCACCAGCAGCACTATGCACAGCGGTCGCGAAGCGGAGAAGGCTTTCGAAATGCTAAACGCTGTCAAAAAAGCCGAAGAATTGCCAACATCAGCGCTCGATTGGTGGACCCCAGTGTTCACAATTGGTTCCATGGCACTGTCAATTGGCAATCAGATCTCTGAGAATGTCGTGGCGGGTGTGTTGGATGTTGGGAGCGGTGGGCTGGCCTTCATGACGACCACCGCTTCCACCAACAAGAAGTTTGATTTGGCGAGGTTGGAACGTGAAAAGATTGACTTAAATGTCAATCTGGCTCGATTGACGGGTGAAAAGAATGAGGCGGCCATGGCACAGAATCAGGCGGCCATGGCACAGAATCAGGCGGCCATGCAGGCGACCATGGCACAGATTCATGCGGAGGTCCTGCAGCTACTGCGTGGCCTCCAGCAACAGGTCGGGCAGCAACAGGTCGGGCAGCCACAACCGGTCGGGCAGCAACAGGGCGGGCAGCCACAACAGGTCGGGCAGCAACAAGTCGGGCAACTCCACCGGCCAGCCGCAACCATTGACCGTGATATTCTTATTATCAAGAATGCCATCCTAGAGGTGAAGTTCGAGATTGACACATTGCTTGGAAAAGAGCCGCAGCCTGGAGCTCCCAACGGATATCGAGATTTGGCTGCAGCGATCGTTTGACTCTTTTGTGGTGCGGGGAACGTAACAGGCAATGTATGTCGTCTGAAAGAGGGAACAACCGGGACTCTCGATGTATGTATGTTTGTTTGAAAGATATTTGTGCAAGATATTCCTTCGCATAGCGAATCCGTTCGCGTAGCGAACAAGTAGGGAGTAAAGATTTGGGACAGGTATCAAGTGCCAAGACCGTCCTGCACATATTTAAGATGGGATTCCGATACATCAACAAAGTAGTGAATGAGTTTCAAGAGCCTAACACCGCTTTAGCTAAGATTCATTACAAGGATCTAAAAGGTATGCGAGTCTGTTTCTCTTCAACAACATTGTCAGTGGCCTCCGAAATGGGGCGCTCAATAAAGTTTCAATTGTGGATGCTGTAATCAAGGCATCCGATTACATCGAAGATACGACATTGATGAGGGAGAGGCGATGGGGCTCGATTCAAAGGAGAGATGATCAGGTTCTTCTTCGAGGAGGGAGTACAATACAGACTTCCCAACAAAGTGGACGATTTCAAACAATTCAGAAACAAGAAGAGTAACAAGGCGAAGGATTACGCTATCGAAATCGCAACAAAGATGTGCAGGCTTGACCGCATTGACCGTAAGGAGATGGAGCAGAGAGAGAAGAATCGCCTTTGATCAAAAGGCATGCCCTGACGCCCGTCTCATAAAAAGGGAGAAGATGACCAACTGGGATAAGAACAAATACAGGCGCTCATAGCGTACGAGAAAATATCTCTATGTTACTATCCACATTTGCCAAACTAACTAATTAATCATGACAATGACGGAGGATACTTCTACTTGCAACGGGGTTCCCATGAGCTTAGAACAGATGAGGGAGTATTTGCAGGACTACTACGGGACTCCTGTTTCATTGAGGAAGGTGGGTTCTATAGAGGTTAAGTGCCCCTACTGTGGGAAAATGCATGATCATACTGTAGTACATTGGAGGATGGAGGTTGGCATGTTCATTCGGGGTGTCTTGATGATGACAGGTACAATGGCGGGATTGTCATCGGCGATAGGTTATTTGTTCCAAACTATGGTTACACTATTTTGGAGTACAAGGAGAAGGAAGGTGTGAACCAGTTGGTATTATAAGATATTCATATGCCTCCTGGCTCGTCTCCGTTTCCATAAATCTTTTATTACCAACACATAACTCCCTTTATTGAAACAGTATTCGCGCGCTCCGCGCGCTCATCCCTTTCTCTGCTTCGCCCCGAGCCCCGAAACTGCTCCCTCGTCATTCATGCAAAACATGTGATCCCTCATTCATGCGAAAAATGTGAAGAACGCAAGGCGACTTTCATGTGCATGTACATGCGTTGACTGTATCCCGTCAATACAATACTAGTCGAATACGTAGACTTCTACAGAGGCCTCTAAGTAATGCACGCGGGGTATAATTCAAACCTCCACTCCCCAAAAGTACCCTTACCCCTAAAAGCAAATCGTCTCCGGGAGACGAAATTTTAAGATAGGTTCGGTTTTTATCCATTCCCTTAGTCGCTCCGGTAGAGACCGGCCTAAGCCATTTTGGATTTTTAGATTGTGCTGAAGTTTGCTTTCTAGGTCTTGGCGATCTTCGGATGTAAGTATAGTCCGCAAATGGACGGTTTCTGCCGAAGGGGTTCCTTTGGTTCTTCATTCTAGTTGTTGCTGGTTAATATGTTTTATGCCTCCTTCAAGACCGAAACGATTGTCATGGGGAATTCCACCTGCGTTGTTTCTGCGATCAAGGTCTTCTACTTTCTGTAATGCTAGTTTGTATTGTAATTTTCGGTTGGCGTCTTGTAAAGCTTCACTCTTGCGTTTCCGGGATTCTCTTGCCTGACCTTGATTTATGCGCTGAAATACTTTGCCTTCATTGTCGCCTTCTACAGGGGGATTGTCCATACGCCTTCTTCACCTGTAGTGGCACATGCCCAGCCATTCTTTCTCCGGAACCAGACGATGAACCTATCCAGAGATAATTTGGAGGAGTCTGGGCATTCGTTCATGAACACAACTACTGCGTTAGGGCGGTGGTTGTATTTATTGGTTGGTACATATTTGGTGCTGAGAACATCTCCATCCTTGATACCTTCCAGGAGATCGTATGGTATATGAATGTCTTTGCGAGAGCTGGGACAATCAATCAGGAAGATTTTCGCATCTTCCGAAAGGAGGTATTGCATGGCATCCAGTTTTGCTGGCTTTAACAATTGGAGGTCATCTCTAGTTGCTTTTAGGTATTCGCACAGCCAGCTCTTCCCTGCACCACCTAGTTCGTCTACAATAAAATGGATTTTTCTGAGGATGGGTTGTCGATTGCGTCGTAGACATATTGATGCCAATCTCTGGGTTCAAAATGAGGATTGGCTGGAGGTTTTGGACGATGACGACCAAAGTAGTCATAGCACCAAGTCCGGTTTCCACTTGTGAGGCTGTCATGTTTGTCTTGCAGCTCACTCCATGGCATGCCTGATGCTACATCCCTGTTGAAAGATTCAAAGTCAGTTCTTTTTCCAGGGGATTGGCCACTGTTACCTATTTCAAATGGAATACATCCTTCCTTTCGAGTTTCTTCCTTCTTGCAATAGTTAATGCTTTTTGCTAGATCTTCTGGTTTGCCTTGAACGGTGGTTAGATGAATGCTGTCATCGGGAAATTTGCCTTTTGCTACTGCTAAGCGATATTGCTGGGTAAAGAGTACAAACCCTTGAAGATGCTCTCGCCCAGTTTCAGGGCAGATTTCAATTTGACATACCCCATATTTGATTATACCTTTACTGTATAGTTCTAGCAGGACTTCACTATAATTACTTGGAAAATTATATCAAGTAAACTGCCAGCGAGCTCTGGGAGATTTTCTTTGGGATTTTGCCTTTGGAGCTTAGTTTGGGTCCGCTCAAGCGCCGCGGAGGCTACATTAAAAAAATGGGATTGGAGGTGCCCTACAATACTAAGGGCACCTTTTTCGAGACCTCTAATCCACTTGCATGTCTGCGAATCTTCGTGCATGTCTGAGAATCTTCGTGCACGTCTGAGTAGTGTTTTTTTTTACCACAATACTGCCCGGGTGGTATGACTCACAGAGAAACCACGCTATGAGAACATCTAAGAAGCGCATTTTTAGGTAGTGCTAGAATCGACATGCGTGCAGGTACCAAATGCCAACCAGCACGATCCCGATCCGTGACGTAATTTCTTCCAAGAATGCGTGCAGTGATTGGAATCGGGATTGTGTGTTCCACATGGGCATGCAACGAAGGCCCGCCCGGCAAGACTGCCTGCTTCACGATTTGGGATCCACTTTTTGGACCGTCTTTTCGGGAAGGAAAACCCTCTCTTTGGTACCATAAACTATATCCCGATTGGTAAGCGGGCGGTTCCCCAGCACACAGAATCCAAATCACCAGCCAGTGCGCCTAGCTAGTAGCAGCTAGTGTTGGCTAGCTAGCTTGCAGCCATGGCATCATCAAAGAAGGAGTTTGAGTGCCCTTACTGCAATAAAAAATTCAAATCTGTGGGATATCAGCAATCTCACATGCAACAGAACAAGCGCTGCCACCAACTGATGCAGAAAGCCCTTGGTTTGGACCTTGCTTTCAATCCTATAGGTGCTAGACAGACAAGATCAAGGCCAGAGCTGATCAGCTTGGTCTACTGACACCGGTCGGCCCGCAAAAGCACCAAGAAAGGCAGCAAGAGAACAAGATTCAAGGGCAGCCATTCCACAAGGATTGCAGGACGAGGATGCCCATGCCAGGGCCTCACTCAAGGTAGTGGTGGTTCCAAAGAAGACACAGACCATCGGAAACCTGCAGCAAATCCTCGAATCGGCAACAAAAAGGGCGCCGATGGGGAAGGAAATGGGGAGCTAGATGAGGATGGTGATTTCCCTACCAACATTGATCGTTTCAACGCGGATTCGGATAGTGAGCCTACCAGTGAGGACAGTGAGCTCAGTTTGGAAGGGTCAGTTGCCACATTGCAAGGTGACAACAAAGAGGACTTGGGATGATACCGCCCCCCAGACGAAAGCAAATAAACGCATTCAGAGCCTACTGTGTCAAGGCAAAGAAATTACCCGAGCTAACCGATTCGGAGAAGCGAAGGGTCAAACTAATGGATATCCTCCGTAGGAAAAGGACACCTCTGGATACTATGATGATGTACTTGCTTGGCATTTGGAGGAAACTGGGCCGCTAATGGACAACGAAAAGCTGGGAAAGAATCCAGACTACCTAGCAGGAAAAAACTGCTCCGAATTCTTAGGAAAGGTACAACATGAGCGACAAGTTACCTTTTGAAAAGAGATAGTCCTTCCTCATTGCAATGCCGGATCAAAGTCATTTGCTTCAGTGCTCGGAATTGTGTGGAGCAATTGCTTACCGATCCACGCCTAACAGATGAGGATTTCTGCTTTTTCAATGATGATCCGAGGCTCCACCACCTGAAAAGGCGACTATGTGGGTGAGTTGAACACGGGCGAGGCATCCGAAACGCCTATAATGAATACGTGATGACCCACAGAATGAGATAGGCATTGGGGTCCAGTTCTACATGATGGGGCAGTTACGGGCCAGTTTGACAACCTTTCAATCACGCTTTGAAGATGTCATTATCCTGTTTCACCCTTGACTACGGAAGAAGGATCAAGCCTGGGCGATTGTTGGCTTTGTGGTTAACTATTCGGAAGGTAAATCCAGAGGAAAGAAGATGTTTGCGGATTCTCGTCATGACCAAGCACTTGAGGATTTGGAAGGTATGTTTGTGGGTAGGGAAGGAGAAACCTCCAATAAAGTTACAAAAGCGCAAGACTTCCATGCCCAAATTGAAACCTCTTGAGCAACTACATCCCCTTGAGACGAATGGGATGGTATGGGACCTTCCTTACCGAGGAAAGCTCTACCGAAACAAGACGCTGGTGTTCTGGACTGCAATGGTGAGGGCTGACACCGATGAGGAAGAACTGCTTTGTGGAAAGTACAGGAGCCGGGGAACAATGTGAAGCACCTTGTGTCGATATTGTGTCTGTCCAATGAAGAAATGACGACCCAAATGCGAAAATGAAGCCAAGACCATCTCATGATCATGGACCTCATCGACACAAAGGACTGGGAAGGTTTGAAAGCCATTCACAGCAGTACATTGACAACGCCTGGTACAAGGCCGATTCGATCCGAAATATGATACAGGAATTCAGGTGCATGCCCCTCCGAGATGCTCCATGCATCCATCTGGATCTTCTTGTATTGAGAGAGTGTTTCTTTGCCCAAATCGGCCCACTTCACAGTTGGCTAAGGATTTGATGCTTTGGCACAGGAATATGGTGCCCTGTTCCGTCACAACTCTGACGAGACCTTCCCAATTGCAAATTCACCCATGGAATCAAGCAGAGAAGAAGTCATGGCCAATGAGACCGAGCGTTTTGTTACTGATTGTGCTGTTTTGAGATCCACCCAGGCCGTGAATGTTGAGCAAGACAAGCAATTTCCAGGAGGAAGCGTATGTCAAAGACTGGTTGTTGCTGGTGGAGTCGCTTCTAGAATCGGGAAGCTTTCCTTTGCGAACCAAAGATGAGGGTTGCCGATGTTAAGAGGGTTGGAGCGCAAGAATCGTTATTATGTACCTCTTTGCAAAGATCTGCAGACGAACGGAGGGTATGGGTTGAAAGTATTCAAGTTCCACGCAATAATTCACATGCCAAGGGATATCCTTTTGTATGGTGTCCCAGGAACATGACACCGGAAGCAAGGAAAGTGGCCACAAAGTAACCAAAGTGCAGCCAAGCTCACCCAAAAGAACCTGTTGACATTCGAACTTCAAACGGCAACCAGACTGATGGAGTTCCTACTGGTTGAGGGGCCATGGCCGAGATTAATGGTCGGATATTGTGTGATTACTATGGAGGTTTGATCCACTGCCTCCCGAAGGCGACGAACGATGTTTCCGAATCCTCAACTCCACCTGGAAAGCAGACCAATCCACGAGGAAGGACTACCAACCCAGGAAACAAAAGTGTAGCCAAACAGGAAGAACCTGTGACGGGTGGAGACATGATGGAGGTGTACTATGGGGACATGGCGATGCATGCATTGAGTTGAAGGATAGGCGGCCGCAAGGAGGAAAAGAGGGTTATAAAGAAGGGCGATGTGGAAAGGTCGACCGTCAATGGGGGTGATGAGCTGCTTGAGTTCCTCTTTGACCTGCAGGAGGAAATGGAAGTTTTGGTTGAGGACATGGATGATATCAGCTCCCAATTTACAATCAGCACAAACGGAACGGCATAAATATTCTATGGTCATCCAAGTTCAGAGGAGGCGGATAAGTGGAGAGACTGGGCCTTGTTTGTACTGGGGAGATGAGGAGGATGTGTGGTATGGGAAGCTGCCAGGTCATATCCATTGCTTTGTGACACTGGAAGGATTGATGACGATCCTGATGCCCGTAGAGACCAAATTCGGGGGTATCCACCTGGAAAACGGGACCTATGCAGTGATAGAGAATGCCCACTGGGTGACAGAAAGAAGGAATGATGCTGTACAGACCTGTTTGTACCACTACAGAAGGATGCAAAGGTCGATAAGAAAACGTGGTGAGGTCCTAAAACGGCGATTCTTCCTTGCGGATGTGGATGCCATTGCCTCCCCACTTGGTGAGGTCCCAGACATCGGTGCTCAAGCCAAGCTGTAAGTTTATTTAAAGTCAAGCCCAGGTCTGAGTGGAGTAGAGGAGTTCCTTCTATGGCTTCGCGACCCCTTGGGTTAGATGACATGTCCGGTTAGCTTAGATCTAGCCTAACAGTTAGCAAGAAAATAGTGACCAGAACTAGGCAGGTGCTTTCCTCGTCCACCGAGACTTCTGCTGCCGATCTGGCTACATAGAGATACCATTTTGGAACCCGGGATACCCAATTCGGTAACGGTTGGCGCCATTCCTCATTTTTTGTAATTTGCGAGAAGAACAAGACAAGCCAGCCAACTTTTTTCAAACAATGGTTGGGTCGCACGGATCAAAAGCTCTAACTAGAAAATCGATATTTTAAATCTTATATATCTATCTATGAATACTATATAACGCCACTCCCGTATTTCTGACATTTAAAACAGTAACAATCGTGGAAATTACTTCCCAATCAGGGAGGTGGGAGGTCACAAATTGAACCATAAAACCATCTCAGATGGCAGCGCAAGAGGCATCGAGCAAGAATGTTGGGTACAAAATGCCAAACTCGAGAGGAGCTCCATGGCACCAAACACAAACACAGCATCCTATTGGAATGCCTTACATTAGTGGAAGAAACCACATACATGCCTAAACCTCTACCTAAGGAGTGTAGAGAAGCTTTTCACAGCAGAATGAGTATGGAGGAGGGTACGTACATGACACACAGTGTACTAGCAGCGATTCCCTTTGACTGAATGCGTTAGAGTGCAACCAGCCGTTCGTGTGTGGCTACTTTTGATATCAACTCCATACACCAAGCATGCCGCCCAGTCCTCGTAAGGATCGTACTAAGTAAGAGCTACTGGTTGTCGGGTTAAGTATGGCCCAACCGTGGAGCCCCCGAAATAGATGAGGATCGTATCGGTCGCAACGTAAGGAGTTGACTGCAGTTTGCAGTTCCGTGCTCTTCAGTTTTCTTCATAAAATCGATCTCCTGCCATTGAAAAGGGTAACCTCTGCATCTCACTATGCTGCTCTTACACTGTTGTTAACTCCTTTCTTCCATCATTCGGACCTGTGTGGCTACTCAATGGGATTTTGGGGTTCATCTTCTCACACGGGAGGGGGGAAAAGAGAAATGATGAACGGCGCCAAGAATCCCATTGAGTAGCCACCCAGGGCCGAATGATGGAAGAGAGTTAACAGCAAGTGGAAGAGCCACAGAGTGAATGCAGAGGTTACCCTTTTCATTGGCAGGAGATCGATTTTATGAGGAAAACTGAAGAGCACCGACTGACAACTGCAGTCACTCCTTCGTTCGACCGATCGATCCTCATGTATTTCGTGGGGCTCCACAGTTGGGCCATACTTAACCAGACACCAGTAGCTCTTACTTAGTACGTTTCCTACGAGACTGCGCATTTAAACTATAGTCGCTTTGTGTTGAAAATGAGTGTGGACTTGATCAAGAAGTAGCAGTGACAGCACCGGAACCGCTCGGTTGCCATGCTTCCCACATTCAGTCCATGGGAATCGCGTGCTAGTACATGTGTGTCTGTACGTACCCTCCTTCATACTCATTCTGCTGTGGAAAGCTTCTCTACACTCCTTAGGTAGCGGTTGAGGCATGTATGTGGTATCTTCCACTAATGTAGGCATACCAATAGGATGCTGTGGATGTTTTGTGCCATGTAGCTCCTCTCGATTTGGCATTTTTTCACCAACATCTCTTGCTTGAAGCCTCTTGCGCGCCATCTGAGATGGTTTTTTGGTTCAATTTGTGAACTCGCATCTCCCTGATTGGGAAGTATTTTCCACGATTGTTAACTGTTTAATTGTCAGAAATCACGGGAGTGGGGTTATAAAGTATTCAGAGATAGATAAATAAGATTAAAAAATCGATATTTCTAGTTAGAGCCTTTAATCCGTGC
>CAICTM010002410.1:0-14956 GCA_903772945.1 Seminavis robusta
CGAGGAATGCCATGACAGATGATGTCGATGAATTCGTCCTGGTTCAACTGTTGATTGACACCGAAAGGTGGCAAACGTGGAAGCTCATCGGTGTTCATCCGAGTGAGGTTGTTGATGTAGGCGCGAGTTGTCATCTCGCTAGGCTTACGCATCTTGCGACGCATGAAGCGTTTCTGTTTTTCGAGAGCCTTGTAAGGACAGGCTGCTTCGATAACCGCGTTGATTCCAACGGTGATGTCCTCATCGCTTAGAGCGGGTTCCGCTGCACCGTCCCATGCGGCTTGAACACGAGCTTGGAATTGGACTTCGGTTTCTCCAGAACCCACGTCGCGTGGAGCAACTGCGTTTACAGCAATTTGTCGTAGGGTGTGGTGACGCACGGCACGATGGCCTGCACACCCAGCTTCGTAGGCACTCTTCGCAGAGCTGGAAGTCATCTCCTTGAGAAGGCGATGTTTGTCGTCGGCATTGGCAAGGTTGAGTCCAACGAAGACCTTCTCCATATTCGTAGCCCACTTGATGGTCTGACGCGGAGTGTTGGAACCATTGATAATGGCTACCTTGAAGGTATATTTGGCACTGTTTGCATCTGCAGGAACGGTGCGAAGTTTGTAGGTGGTTGCACGAGTATCGTCGATCTCGGCTTCTTCGTCGTTGTCCACGAGAGGAAGAATGGGTTTGTCACGCAACTGTTTCTCGAAGTTGGTGAACGCATGCTTTCCTTGAGCAATCTTCATGGTGAAGGAATAGGTTGAGGGTAGCTGAAAGCTATTGTGTTTGTTAACAAAATGCACTACGCTAAAAGCTAGTGTAAAGATCTTTCGAGTGTTTTGAGTTTGAGAGAATGAAAGTTATGAGAGAGATTAGAAAGCTACGAAAACTAATCCATGAGAGAGATCGTTGTGAAGCTCATTGAAGTTGGTCTCCCGCGGGAGGCCTCGAAGTGTGATATCGTAGGTTATGGTAATAACTCTACGTACTCCACGGTCCATTTCCGGAACACGTGGAAACTTCAGCTAGTAGCTGTCTAGTAGCGTGGAAGCTTTCCACGCCGGCTAAATATCTAGAGCAATGTTTCATCGACAACCTATTATGACTAGCAGTCATGAGAACCCTGTCTCAATGACTATTCGCGAAGGACTACGTCATGAGTCGAACTCAAACCCTATCTAGGATCGAGTCGCGAATAAGGCTAAGAGCCGTGTATTGCACGACAAAAACTCAACACTAGGAGCTCTACGGAGGCGGAATTGGTCGCGGTTGACGATCTAATGCCTCAAGTGTTATGGACACGTAGGTTCCTAGAATCACAAGGGTACGACATCTGCGATAATGTGGTATACCAAGACAACCAGAGTGCCATCCTTCTGGAAAAGAATGCCAAAGCATCCAGTGGAAAGCGCACCAAACACATCGATATTCGATACTTCTTCGTATCTGACAGGGTACGTAAGGGTGACGTTACCGTCGAGTACTGCCCGACAACAAAGATGGTGGCTGACTTCTTCACCAAGCCACTGCAAGGGAGTCTGTTCATCCGAATGCGAGACATCATCCTCGGAACAACAACAACCAATGACGCCGATCGCTAGATGAGAACCTCATCAGGATCACAGGAATGTGTTGGATAGGGTTATGGGTTCCAGGATAGGAGGACAGACTCACAATCTAGTTCATCACCCACCATTGGTATGGGTGATTATAATCTTTATAGACTCTGGTTTTGTATGCAATTCAACCTTCCTAGTAGACCAAGTCTTTATCTAGTTACCTGAAGGGTACTTGGAAAACTTGGAGAAGCTAATTAATTCAACATGGATAAGCCCCTGTGGATGCTCTGCTACAAGGCAGTGAAGCTGGCCGCGTCTCCAGTATTGTAGGGTTAGCATTTAGAAAGGGTATGTACAGTGGTACAGTCTAAAAACTAATCTATGGTGAGTGCAGGAATGGAATCAAATGGGGGCTGTGGGCTCACCAAAGATAGTACGTCTGCACTTTGAAATTCAGTTTGCCTAACTAGACAAGCCAGTAACTGTGTCAACTGATGTAGCCTAAGTAACTCTGGTCTCATTGATATTTATTTTACATGGTAAAGCTCTATAGTTAAAGAGTACAAAAAAATGTTATTCTTGTAAGGGACGCATGACTCAGACAGAGCTGGGCTCAAAATGGGCTACGGTCTCAGAATGGAGTTCAATCTTGGCAGATAGTGATTCAGCTCTAGCTAGCTAGCTAGCTGCTTGCAACAGAAGACGTACAAGAAATAGAATGATAGCAAGCAAACAGCATTGCTATTAGTTGAGACAAATAATAGTATTGTTCACTTGCATGCATGTTATGTATGCATTGGCAATGGTAGCACTAGCTTGTAGCTGCTCAGCTGAGCCAAAGAATCAAGCAGAAGGAGTACGTAACAGCAACAGCACAAAAGCCGCAAGGGTACTTGAGAAAGCTCTCTAATTCTTTCTGCAAAAAAGACTTATAGACAGTATGTGGCAAAAGTAACATACCTCAACCAGGCAACCCTCTCAAACACAAGATGTACTGCAAACACAACCTCCTCCAGGAACCCAACTAGCAACCTCAGACCTGGTTGAGACCGCCTAGACCAGTCTGACGCTCACCTGATTGAGCTAACTCATCATTGAAGTTTGTTGCATAGTAACTAAACTGTAGACCCAAAACAGCCACACTACCTGCCCCAACAAGGCTCGGTCAACAGAAACCAGCATCAATCAATCATGGCAGGTACCTGGTACCATACCAAGAACAATAATCATAGAAGCAGTGCTAGTAATGTCCCAATATGCTACTACTTTACTTCTACCTATAAATCAAGATCATTTTCGGTGCGCTTGCGCTTCTTACTGTCTGCTACAAATGGAGATGGTGGAACCATTTTGTTGGCTGCCAGCTGAGAGTTGCTTTTACACATGTTTTCCAACAATTTGGTTTGATTTTCCAGTTGCTTAGTTTGTTGCTCTTGTAGTTGTCTCATTTGTTGATTATGAATTTGAACTTCTCGGAGTAGCTGGGATTGTAATTGCAAAAGCTGATTGACAAAAAAGTTGATTTCGGCTTTATGATTCATGGCTTGACGGCCGATTCGATGCGAAATGGGAACTTGTTGTTGTTGGTCCAGTCGAATTCGAATATGATGCAATAGTGCTGTCTGGTTATCCAGTGTAGATTGTTGCCCCCCAACCGCAGAACATATTTTCTTACATTCCTCCTCAATGTAGAACAAGGACCGATCCAATGGTGTGCGAGGAGAGATCACCAGAGATGGGAGAGACGATGCTTGTAGTTGGCCCATTCGAATTCGAATATGGTGCAACAATGCTGTCTGATTATCGAGTGTACCTTGCTGAGCCACAACAGCAGAATATATTTTTTGGCATTCCTCGATGCATGGATGATCGGTGGATGCTGGAGAAGGAGATGCCACCACAGATGCCAGTGCTGGGAAGGTCAATAAGGATTGGAAAGATCGAATGCTGTCAAAATCATTAGCATTGATAATCAATGGTGAATTCAGAATAGGACGAGCAGCACCGGAGGGGAGAGAATCTCGTTCTGGTTGGGAGGCTATGTGGTGGTAATTGCAGCTATTGCTAGTATGGTGCGATAGTCAGTATAAGAATCTTGGCTTTAATTTTGAGCCGATGAGCTGACAGTTGTTGCATGATGGCTGATTGAATGCTTGTACTGGAAGAGTTTCAAGAGAGATCTGCTCTTGTTGCCAATACGTCAAAGGAATGCAGCAAGACAAATGCAGCACGTCAAAGGAATGGCAGCTTTTTTAAAAAATGTGAGAGATCTATGGTAAGAGCCAGCCATTGGAGACTTTGTTAATTAAAAATATTTTTATAGTGATTCAGTACAGTCTCATCTGAGATCAGGATTGGTCTCAAACCCCCAATATGGACGCAGGTACAGGAGTTATGGTACGGTACCAGCGGTACGGCTGTAAAAGGACCGACGGAAGCAGCGAGACTCGACTGAGCTCCCACAGTGCTGCAGCTTCCCACGCTCCACGGCAAACACGCGGATACAGGGCGACCCGGAAAGTGACACGAATGGATGATGTAACCATTTAGGGTTAGGGTTAGGGTTAGGGTTAAGGTCCAGTCGAATTCGAATATGATGCAATAGTGCTGTCTGGTTATCCAGTGTAGATTGTTGCCCCCCAACCGCAGAACATATTTTCTTACATTCCTCCTCACTGTAGAACAAGGACCGATCCAATGGTGTGCGAGGAGAGATCACCAGAGATGGGAGAGACGATGCTTGTAGTTGGCCCATTCGAATTCGAATATGGTGCAACAATGCTGTCTGATTATCGAGTGTACCTTGCTGAGCCACAACAGCAGAATATATCTTTTGGCATTCCTCAATGCATGGATGATCGGTGGATGCTGGAGAAGGAGATGCCACCACAGATGCCAGTGCTGGGAAGGTCAATAAGGATTGGAAAGATCGAATGCTGTCAAAATCATTAGCATTGATAATCAATGGTGAATTCATAATAGGACGAGCAGCACCGGAGGGGAGAGAATCTCGTTCTGGTTGGGAGGCTATGTGGTGGTAATTGCAGCTATTGCTAGTATGGTGCGATAGTCAGTATAAGAATCTTGGCTTTAATTTTGTGCCGATGAGCTGACAGTTGTTGCATGATGGCTGATTGAATGCTTATACTGGAAGAGTTTCAAGAGAGATCTGCTCTTGTTGCCAATACGTCAAAGGAATGCAGCAAGACAAATGCAGCACGTCAAAGGAATGGCAGCTTTTTTAAAAAATGTGAGAGATCTATGGTAAGAGCCAGCCATTGGAGACTTTGTTAATTAAAAATATTTTTATAGTGATTCAGTACAGTCTCATCTGAGATCAGGATTGGTCTCAAACCCCCAATATGGACTCAGGTACAGGAGTTACGGTGTTGGAGGAAATATACCTGACACCTCTTTACTATTGACTCGTGTATTAATTATCTAGTCCGGTTCGCATGCATATTCATGATGCAAGGAACCAAGGGAGTTTTAGGTCTAAAGTGTTACGGGGGTCCTTATATCCAATTCAATCACAAGAATTGCTATGCACCACCAGAAAAACCTCACTTTTGCTTTTCAGCTTAATCTAAAACCAAATTACTCCCCAATAAGCTGCAGTATTACGAGCAAACAACACTGAAAAGCAAAAGTCTCATCTCGAGTTCGAAGCAAGATCAACCACATCTAAGAAGCGCAAAATGGGGTAGCGCGAAAACAGCGAGGTCGGTTACTAAACAGTGAGGTCGGTTACAAATTTGGTAGGTCAGTCGAAGGTATTCCTGAATCTGTATCCAACCTTCACGATTCTGTATCCACCCATACCAAACAGCGAGCTATGGCACCTATTGAATCGACAAGCTCTCTACTAGTGTAATGGGTATGGTCTATTGGTTGGTAATCGATGTTCTATCTATCTAATCTGTTACATGCTATCTACTAGTTCTCGTCATCGTCGGCGCATTGACTTGTGTTGCTCAGGACTTGTGCACACAGGAAAATGGGTACCGACACAGGAATCACCACCAAAACACTAGGAAATAACTCTGGAGGGATGAATCCGGTAGGAGGATCCATTCTCTTGTTTGTGCGTTGCCGCGTAGTAGCCTCCTCTTGTTGCCATTCAATGACTCGACGACGTTCATGCTGTTGGTAAGGCTGGAGTTAACAGAGCCTCCTCCGCAGTGGTGGCCTCTCCTCTTGTATCCGGAGAGATGGTTCGTTCGTTCGTTCGTTCGTTCGTCCTCGACAATGGTAGTTCATCGGCCGTCAGCAGTGCAGCAGAGAAAACAACAAATTGATATGAGTTTTGTTTTCTGTGCTCAACTGCAGACGACCGGAGACTTACCCTTGTTTCTCAAACTGCACCAATTTGGCCGTCAAGGGCCGAGAACTGACT
This sequence comes from Seminavis robusta, assembly GCA_903772945.1. Taxonomy (NCBI): domain Eukaryota; phylum Bacillariophyta; class Bacillariophyceae; order Naviculales; family Naviculaceae; genus Seminavis; species Seminavis robusta. The sequence goes on from CAICTM010002410.1 coordinate 5,947, forward strand.
GCCATCCCATGGTCCATAGGATTCAATGAGGGATGGCTTTCGAATCTACACCGGATACGGTCGGCTTGAGTGAGGCTTGGATAACAGAGATAATAGAGGTGCGATCGATCGATTCGAATATCTAAAACAATCGAATAATTAAAACAACTCACCTGTTGACGGCCGAGCTCGAACTTCTCTCCTGTTTACCATAGAAATCCAATGAGGGAGAGAAGCCAGCACTGTACCTTCAATTAACACTCTTGATAATAGGCTTACCTCGAATCGAATCGTTCGTTCGTTCGATTGGCCGATTGGATAAAGCACTCACCACTGTTGTCGGCCAAGCTTGGATTTACCTCCTGTTTACCATAGGAATACAATGAGGGAGAGAAGTCAGTGCTGCGCCTTCAATAAGAACACTTGATAATAGACTTACCTCGTCGTAATAGTAGCACGATGTACCAGTAGTAGCGATCGGCCACTCCTCCACCATTGTGTTGCTGTTTTTGTTGTGGTTGATCGATTGAGCAAGGAGTGTGGCTGTGTGGCTTTCGAAGAAGAGGGTGGGCAGCCGGGCAGGCTGTTCCATGAAGTCTGTTTGAATCATTTAGTGTGAAAAAAGAGTACTCTCCAATGATACTTCGCAAGACAGGTTCCCCTCCTTCTAAATCCAAATCCACCTTGCAGAACCGAAGCAGCACCACATCCAAATCAAGGGCTTATCATCTCCCCAATCCAAGCTGCTCCTCTTCCAGAACAAAGAATCCACCCTTACACACCGCCAAACCACCATCCAAAGAGAGGCTGCTCCATACAGAGGCAGCCATGAGGTTACCAACCAGGTACCAACACAAGTTGCACCTTGTACATTCAGGTACCCAATAGCTACCCAATCTGTAAGGTATATGTGATCAAACTAAAGGTCAAAACTGTCAGGTAACCTGAGGGATCCTCAATAGGAATGGATGCCCTTTCACAATCAGCATGCTATTTGCTTACCAAAGAGGAGCTTAGGAGCTGAAACTGGAGCAATAGCATACCAATCTAGTACCAAATGGGTATGGAAAAGGCAGGTAAGACCCATCCAGATTCAGAATTACCCCATTATGCGCTTAATAGATGCATCTTGAGATTGATATCACCAAGTTGATCCAAGACTATCAAGTCAAAGTGTATTGAGTTAACCACTGCAACAGAGGAGAGGTGCGAAGAATCAGCCTCTAGCCACACTATCAGAGCATCGAAAAGCCTCTAACAGGAAAGAGGTGCTTGCGCGGGATTCCCATCTTCAAGCGGAAAAATCAAGGTACGACGATCGTCTAACAGTTTCCGGCCGGAACTGTGTACATCTGAAGATACCAGTGAAAAGAGCACGGTGAACTGAACAGGTTACGTGCTGGAATCAAGGAAATCCGTCTGTTATCCAGTGAGTTATCTTCAATCGCGCGAAATCAGGAGTTCGATACGTCACATCACGACGAGCGAAAGTCAACAGTTGCCGATCTACCTATCGACTGTTGTGGACGTTGCAAGGCATCAACACGATAGAGAGGAAGTTGCGCAACTCGACGCCAGAGCTGCGGCTATCCTTGGAAGCGACTAACTCCCGATATTGAGTGAGATAGGTTGATTCGAGTATTTCCTGCTATTGTGACGTGAAACACAAGAATCCCGGTAACAACTCGGAGATCTGAAACTCAACTACAAAGGTGTTCCAGCAACTGTAACTCACTCAGTGCACTCATCTAAGCATACACAAGGCATCTGCAAGAGCAGAGCACCATACGAAAGGCTGCAGAGGAGTTCGCTACTACCCTGAGCCACGAAACGTCCAACCAAAGGACACACGAAGGACAACCACGAGTTCCTCAGGAATTCCGTGAGCTGTCAAAGACAGAGGCTATCCAGCCAACAAAAAGCTTTTACAGGCAACTACAAGAGTAGTGCCCGTCGTGAGATCCTTCCTGCAGGAGTATCCACACAAGAACACAAGCTAGTTCCAAGGAACAAGCAAGCACAAGAGTGCATTACCACAATATTTTTATAGTGATTCAGTACAGTCTCATCTGAGATCAGGATTGGTCTCAAACCCCCAATATGGACGCAGGTACAGGAGTTATGGTACGGTACCAGCGGTACGGCTGTAAAAGGACCGACGGAAGCAGCGAGACTCGACTGAGCTCCCACAGTGCTGCAGCTTCCCACGCTCCACGGCAAACACGCGGATACAGGGCGACCCGGAAAGTGACACGAATGGATGATGTAACTTTAGGGTTAGGTTAGGGTTAGGGTTAAGGTCCAGTCGAATTCGAATATGATGCAATAGTGCTGTCTGGTTATCCAGTGTAGATTGTTGCCCCCCAACCGCAGAACATATTTTCTTACATTCCTCCTCACTGTAGAACAAGGACCGATCCAATGGTGTGCGAGGAGAGATCACCAGAGATGGGAGAGACGATGCTTGTAGTTGGCCCATTCGAATTCGAATATGGTGCAACAATGCTGTCTGATTATCGAGTGTACCTTGCTGAGCCACAACAGCAGAATATATCTTTTGGCATTCCTCAATGCATGGATGATCGGTGGATGCTGGAGAAGGAGATGCCACCACAGATGCCAGTGCTGGGAAGGTCAATAAGGATTGGAAAGATCGAATGCTGTCAAAATCATTAGCATTGATAATCAATGGTGAATTCATAATAGGACGAGCAGCACCGGAGGGGAGAGAATCTCGTTCTGGTTGGGAGGCTATGTGGTGGTAATTGCAGCTATTGCTAGTATGGTGCGATAGTCAGTATAAGAATCTTGGCTTTAATTTTGTGCCGATGAGCTGACAGTTGTTGCATGATGGCTGATTGAATGCTTATACTGGAAGAGTTTCAAGAGAGATCTGCTCTTGTTGCCAATACGTCAAAGGAATGCAGCAAGACAAATGCAGCACGTCAAAGGAATGGCAGCTTTTTTAAAAAATGTGAGAGATCTATGGTAAGAGCCAGCCATTGGAGACTTTGTTAATTAAAAATATTTTTATAGTGATTCAGTACAGTCTCATCTGAGATCAGGATTGGTCTCACCCCCATATGGACTCAGGTACAGGAGTTACGGTGTTGGAGGAAATATACCTGACCACTCTTTACTATTGACTCGTGTATTAATATCTAGTCCGGTTTCGCATCATATTCATGATGCAAGGAACCAAGGGAGTTTTAGGTCTAAAGTGTTACGGGGGTCCTTATATCCAATTCAATCACAAGAATTGTATTCACCACCAGAAAAACCTCACTTTTGCTTTTCAGCTTAATCTAAAACCAAATTACCCCCAATAAGCTGCAGTATTACTAGACAAACAACACTGAAAAGCAAAAGTCTCATCTCGAGTTCGAAGCAAGATCAACCACATCTAAGAAGCGCAAAATGGGGTAGCGGAAAACAGCGAGGTCGGTTACTAAACAGGAGGTAGGTTACAAATTTGGTAGGTCAGTCGAAGGTATTCCTGAATCTGTATCCAACCTTCACGATTCTGTATCCACCCATACCAAACAGCGAGCTATGGCACCTATTGAATCGACAAGCTCTCTACTAGTGTAATGGGTATGTCTATTGGTTGGTAATCGATGTTCTATCTATCTAATCTGTTACATGCTATCTACTAGTTCTCGTCATCGTCGGCGCATTGACTTGTGTTGCTCAGGACTTGTGCACACAGGAAAATGGGTACCGACACAGGAATCACACCAAAACACTAGGAAATAACCTGGAGGGATGAATCCGGTAGGAGGATCCATCTCTTGTGTTGTGTCGCGTAGTAGCCTCCTCTTGTTGCCATTCAAGACTCACGACGTTCGTTCATGCTGTTGGTAAGGCTGGAGTTAACAGAGCCTCCTCCGCAGTGGTGGCCTCTCCTCTTGTATCCGGAGAGATGGTCGTTCGTTCGTTCACGTTCGTTCGTACCTCAGAAATGGTAGTTCATCGGCCGTCAGCAGTGCAGCAGAAAACAACAAATATGATTATGAGTTTTGTTTTCTGTGTCAACTGCAGACGACCGGAGACTTACCCTTGTTTCAAACTGCACCAATTTGGCCGTCAAGGGCCGAGAACTGACTGCAATCCATGGTCCATAGGATTCAATGTGGGATGGCTTTCGAATCTACACCGGATACGGTCGGCTTGAGTGAGGCTTGGATAACAGAGATAATAGAGGTGCGATCGATCGATTCGAATATCTAAAACAATCAATAATTAAAACAACTCACTGTTGACGGCCGAGCTCGAACTTCTCTCCTGTTTACCATAAAAATCAATGAGGGAGAGAAGCCAGCGCTGTACCTTCAATTAACAACTCTTGATAATAGGCTTACCTCGAATCGAATCGTTCGTTCGTTCGATTGGCCGATTGGATAAAGCACTCACCATTGTTGTGGCCAAGCTTGGATTTACCTCCTGTTTACCATAGAATACAATGAGGGAGAGAAGTCTGCTGCGCCTCAATAAGAAACTTGATATAGACTTACCTCGTCGTAATAGTAGCACGATGTACCAGTAGTAGCGATCGGCCACTCCTCCACCATTGTGTTGCTGTTTTTGTTGTGGTTGATCGATTGAGCAAGGAGTGTGGCTGTGTGGCTTTCGAAGAAGAGGGTGGCAGCCGGGCAGGCTGTTCCATGAAGTCTGTTTGAATCATTTAGTGTGAAAAAGAGTACTCTCCAATGATACTTCGCAAGACAGGTTCCCCTCCTTCTAAATCCAAATCCACCTTGCAGAACCGAAGCAGCACCACATCCAAATCAAGGGCTTATCATCTCCCCAATCCAAGCTGCTCCTCTTCCAGAACAAAGAATCCACCCTTACACACCGCCAAACCACCATCCAAAGAGAGGCTGCTCCATACAGAGGCAGCCATGAGGTTACCAACCAGGTACCAACACAAGTTGCACCTTGTACATTCAGGTACCCAATAGCTACCCAATCTGTAAGGTATATGTGATCAAACTAAGGTCAAAACTGTCAGGTAACCTGAGGGTCCTCAATAGGAATGGTGCCCTTCACAATCAGCATGCTATTTCTTACAAAGAGGAGCTTAGGAGCTGAAACTGGAGCAATAGCATACCAATCTAGTACCAAATGGGTATGGAAAAGGCAGGTAAGACCCATCCAGATTCAGAATTACCCCATTATGCGCTTAATAGATGCATCTTGAGATTGATATCACCAGTTGATCAAGACTATCAAGTCAAATGTATTGAGTTAACCACTGCAACAGAGGAGAGGTGCGAAGAATCAGCCTCTAGCCACACTAAGAGCATCGAAAAGCCTCTAACAGGAAAGGGTGCTTACGCGGGATTCCCATCTCCATACAGTCTCGATACATCTGGACAATTGTTCCGGCCGGAACTGTGACACGGAAACCAGTGAAAAGAGCACGGTGAACTGAACAGGTTACGTGCTGGAACAAGGAAATCCGTCTGTTATCCAGTGAGTTATCTTCAATCGCGCGAAATCAGGAGTTCGATACGTCACATCACGACGAGCGAAAGTCAACAGTTGCCGATCTACCTATGACTGTTGTGGACGTTGCAAGGCATCAACACAATAGAGAGGAAGTTGCGCAACGACAGAGACTGGGCTATCTGGAAGCCTAACTCCCGATATTAAGTGAGATAGGTTGATTCGAGTATTTCCTGCTATTGTGACGTGAAACACAAGAATCCCGGTAACAACTCGGAGATCTGAAACTCAACGACAAAGGTGTTCCAGCAACTGTAACTCACTCAGTGCACTCATCTAAGCATACACAAGGCATCTGCAAGAGCAGAGCACCATACGAAAGGCTACAGAGGAGTTCGCTACTACCCTGAGCCACGAAACGTCCAACCAAAGGACACACGAAGAACAACCACGAGTTCCTCAGGAATCCGTGAGCTGTCAAAGACAGAGGCTATCAGCCAACAAAAAGCTTTTACAGGCAACTACAAGAGTAGTGCCCGTCGTGAGATCCTTCCTGCAGGAGTATCCACACAAGAACAACAAGCTAGTTCCAAGGAACAAGCAAGCACAAGAGTGCATTACCACACCAGCAAGACCATGAGATTCCAAGGAAGAGGTGGTCGCGGTGGAGGAAGATACCCTTCTAGGGGGGGTAGGGGATTCAATTCCTCAGGAAGAAGCCATCAAGGAAAGGCAACAGCTACAGGAACCAGAACAAGAGTCCCAAGCGCCAGTTCCTCTTCCATCCAAATGGACAGGCTGACACCGGTATTATCCTTTTGAGGAGACCCTGACACACATTGTCCAGGACTCTAAGGATCAAGCCTGAGTGAATGATGTGCCACTGGCTTCATTGGCCATTGAGACCATGACAAGTCAGGCACTTACCAAGCCGACCAAGCCAACACTCCAAGTATCACTTGCTGACCCAAAAGCCAAGAATACGATCTTTGGAACTCAGCGAGTACAAGGCAAAGTCATCCATCTATGACAAGTCGACTCGATCTATGAGAACATTCTCAAGACAGGTGCAACCACCATCCAGGTGACATCTGTACGACGCCATGAAGTCCAAGCTTAGAGGTCTAGGAGACTACGAGGATCAGTCAAGCTGGATCCCATTGAGTTGCTCAAGAGGATCAGATTGATATGTGATGCAAGGCTCAAAAAAAGAGTTCCCATTGCTACAATACATCAAGACCATCCAAAGTGGCTTGTTCCCAAAGCAAGGAGACCATGACAGAGTTGACTTCTACTTGAGAAAGGTCGACAGCGACGTGGATCAAGTGTATGACTGGTCGGAACGGAGTTCATTGATGCAGGACTATCGGTTTGGCTGAATACAAGGGCGCACCGGATCACGACGCCAAGAAAAGATACTAGTGACGGAAAGGGCTAGGTTGAAAGCAACCGTAGGCTACCATGGCCTACAGGAAGGAAGATACGGAGACTACCAGAAGACCGTTGAGGCAGCCTATGCCATGGATGGATCAATCCAGTTTCTTCTACCCTGGATCATCCAGGGAGACTTTGTCCAATGACAGGTTCAAGCCAAGAAAAGAATGGTTGGAACAGCGGAAGGGCAGGGAACGGAACCATATTCCAATCCCAAGCAACCTCCTTTTGATCCCAAGAAGATGAAGGAAGGGCTCCCAGCTGCTGTCTTCTACAGCAGTCCAGCCAGGCGAAGCCTGCTACTGTGTGGAAGCCCAGATCAACAAACTTCCGCAGTGCAAGGTGAAGTCGAAGATCCCAAGCCTGAATGGGCCATCAACAAGTTCAATGGCATGAAGAAGTCCTTCATGCCACAGTATCACCAAACCCAGATGCAGCTACTCCAAGGAGTGCCCACACAGTGGTGACGGCGCCAGCTCCAGCTCCAGCTGGAGACTCTTCGACCAGGAGTGGATTCAGTGGAGTCCCTCCACCTCCTACGAGCCAGTGAACGTTCAGCAGTTCCCTATGTCAAGCCAAGCGGGAGCCAACTCACAGACTCCCGCCACTGATTCTTCAACCAAGATGATAATAATGAGGTGTTGCTTATAGGGTCTTTGTTGTTGTTGTTTATCTTTATTACATCTTGGTTGACAGAATCAGTGGCGTGGGAGTCCTGTGAGTGGCTCCCGCTTGGCTTGAACATAGGGAACTGCCTGACGTTCAACTGGCCCGTAGGAGGTGGAGGGATCCACTGAATCCACCCTGGTCGAAGAGTCTCCAGCTGGAGACTGGAGCTGGCGCCGTCAACCACTGTGGTGGGCAGTCCTTGGATGTAGCTGCATCTGGTGTTGGTGATACTGTGGCATGAAGGACTTCTTCAGTGCCATGAATCTTGTTGTGCCCATTCATGCTTGGGGATTTTCGACTTCACCTTGCACTGCGGAAATTTGTGATTCTGGGCTTCCACAACAGTAGCAGGCTCGCCTGGCTGTGACTGCTTGTAGAAGACAGCAGCTGGAAGCTCCTTCTTTCATCTTCTTGGTATCAAAGGAGTGTGGCTTGGGATTGGATATATGGTTTCCGTTCCCTGCCCTTCCGCTGTTCAACCATTCTTTGCTTGGCTTGAACCTGTCATTGGACAGAGTCTCCTGAGATGATCCGGGTAGAAGGAAACTGGATTATCCATCATGGCATAGGCTGCCTCAACGTCTTCTGGTAAGTCTCCGTATCTTCCTTCCTGTAGCTATGGTAGCCTACGGTTGCTTTCAACCTAGCCCTTTCCGTCACTAGTATCTTTTATTGGGCGTCGTGATCCGGTGCGGCCTTGTATTCGAGCCAAACGATAGTCCTGCATCAATGAACTCCGTTCCGACCAGATCATACACTTGATCACGTGCTTGTCGACCTTTCTCAAGTAAAAGTCAACTCTGTCATGGTCGTCTTTGCTTGTGGGAACAAGCCACGTTGGATGGTCTTGATGTATTGTAGCAATGGGGACTCTTTGGTTGAGCCTTGCATCAACTATCAATCTGATCCTCTTGAGCAACTCAATGGGAATCAGCTTGACTGCATCCTCGTAGTCTCCTAGACCTCTAAGCTTGGACTTCATGGCGTCGGTACAGTATGTCACCTGGATGGTGGTTGCACCTGCCTTGAGAATGTTCTCATAGGATCGAGTCGACTTGTCATAGATGGATGACTTTGCTCTTGTACTCGCTGAGTTCCAAGCATCGTATTCTTGGGCTTTGGGGTCAGCAAGTGATACCTTGGAGTGTTGGCTTGTCCGGCTTGGATAGGGCCTGACTTTTCTTGGTCTCGATGGCCAATGAGGCCAGTGGCACATCATTCCACTCAGGCTTGTTCCTTAGGTCCTGGACAATGTGTGTCAGGGTCTCTTCAAAAGGATAATAACTGGTTGTCAGCCTGTCCATTTGGATGGAAGAGGACACTTGCGCTTGGGACTCTTGTTCTGGTTCCTGTAGCTGTTGCCCTCTTCCTTGATGGCTTCTTTCTGAGAAATTGAAATCCCCTACCCCCCCCTAGAAGGTATCAGAGTACTTCCTCTCACCGCGACCACATCTTCTTGGAATCTCATGGTCTTGCTGGT
>CAICTM010002411.1:0-14942 GCA_903772945.1 Seminavis robusta
ACGAAACAATGAATTGTGACTGTCCACCGGACCACCGCTACCTGTAGAGCAAAGAACAGCTAAAGAACGTTCACTACATACGGTACTCCTGGATAGTCCATTAATCAGTATTAATAAACGCGAATTTGCTCGACCTCATTGGAGTTTTCCGAAGCCTTCTACAGAACGCGGAACGTGGCACGAAGAGCTGCCCGAAGAGACAAGTTTTTAATCATAAGATGACACAGCGAAGCGAAGCATCATTCTTCTCTCCAAGGCCATATTCTGTTCCGCATGAGAACCAGCAAGGATTTGTTTTTCGCCGTCGCCTTCTGCTACCCTTCTCACAATATCTTCATCATCTATTCCAAGAAGCAACACTTCATCTAACACAAAATCTTATCAACATGTCGTCGAACCTTTACGCCACAATCCATGAAGCCACCCGCCTCAACCACGAAGGGGTGCGCTGTCTCGGCGCCAACGACAGCCAAAGCGCCCACCGCCTTTTCAAACAGGCGTTGGCTGCTATCAACTCGAGCTTGGCCAATGACATCTATGAAGGCGATGACGAGAAGAGTTCCCACCCTCGAACGATCCCAACACTTGCACTGCCTATTGCTGGTATGGAAGACGACTTATTTTACGTCCACAGTCAAGCCCTGGTTGTCGATTTTTCTGTTTTTGGCCCATCTTCCAGTACTCTCCACATTGCCAGCACAGTCATTCTGTTCAACCTTGCTCTCTCTTGTCACAAGTATGGCATGCAGTACAGCGCCGAACCCAATCTCCGATCTGCCAGCCGCCTGTATGGACTCTGCAGCAACCTGGTGAATCAGCAACTTGAAGAATCTGAGACCTTTTCAGCCGCCGACGACTTGGCCTCTCTGGTTGCATTCGCGGCTTTGAACAACAAGGCTCAAATTCATTTCCGATACCTGGTTGATCCACAAGGAGCAGTTGATATTTTGAAGACTTTGAAGCCCACTGAGGCTATTCTGTCCATTGAATCACCCTTTTTGGAGCCAGCTCATTTGGAGGCGATTATGCTCAACCGCTTCACTCTGGCGGGATCGGCACTCTTGCCGTCCGCAGCGGCTGCCTAACTTGACCGCGTCTTGCATCTGCTAGCCTGTATTACAATAACCGATACCACTATAGAGATTCATACTTTTTCAGTTTACGACATCTATCTGCTTTAGTCATCACATACATCACTTGCTGCAGGACATTAGGTGCTACTGCAGTCACTGCGTTTGAACCAACATCATAGATCTTTGTTCACCGCTATCTGCAGTACGGTAGTTGTAGAGTAAGTTGCTTCCTTTGTCAGAGCTAAGGTTGGCTGAGTTACATTGGTACTAGTCATGCGTTTAGCACTGCCGTGAGCCAGCTAGTGCCTGAAACAGCCAGGGGATACTATGCTTTTATAAAGGTTTGGCTCAATTGCTCTACTGCCTCCAGTCAGGCTAGTGGCCCAGTTGCTGAGCTCCATCGAATGTATCCCGACTAAGGGTACGCCACAAGACTGGTCTCTATTTCGTTCCCGTTGATCCCTAGAGTAGCTAGTTCCGTTTTCTTGCCCTACCCAAGCTTGGCCACCTGCCTTCCAAGCAAACCAGCCTAGCCTGGATGGATCATCATTAAGGCCAATGCGAATGTGCAAGCCAGAGCCTAGCTAGGATAGTTAGAGCAGTAGCTCGGTCTTCTGCGCCCTATTCTTGGACAGTTTTGCTTCCAAGCTTCTGATGATGAGACGGTCTGTGCACGTGATATGGTCGCTGCGGACATCATTGGGCCAATGCCAATGTGCAAGTCGGAGTGTAGTATGCAAAGTTAGAGTTGAGGGTAACGGTCAGAATTGCCTGATTTGCTTTTCACATGAAAACCCGAAATCTTCACTCCAAAACCTGACTTCTTCAACTGTTCACCGGTACCAACGACTTGTTACAAGTCGGAGTCGAGTCGAGCCTCTCATTTATTTGCACATGCAGTCATCGTCCCGTTGTTGACGCTCCGATTGATTCTGACGCTGCCGCCAAATCCCAAAGCAAGACACAAGCACTCCTCCCTCCAAGAAGAAAGAAACCAATTCCTTATTACCACCATTATCACCATTATCAAGGCCACTTCCAAGTCTATCGGTATTCGTTTGGGTTATCTTATTCTTTCTGTCAATCCCATCTCGCTCAGAAAAAAGAAGCATCCTCCGTTATCAACCAACTGACAACTTGGAGATTGAATCATTGGCTTGCTTGGGCTCGAGCTTGTGTATACCAAAACCTAATTTGTGCGAGATATCTTTTAACGTTCGCCAAAAACTGTCACATACACCATGACCAAGGGAATCAGCCACGATCGTCCTGTCACTATTACCAAGCAAATCACTCATGATCATCCTCATGTCACTAATAAGGACAAGGACAACAAGCCGCATGAGTATACCCCGCAGACGACCCGCATCAACGACAACAACTTTCGTCCGCTCTTCCGGAACTGCTTGGACCGTTTGTCTGCTTCCAATCCACACGCTTGTGATCATGTCTCTGACTGGGATGTTTCGGGCTTGACCAATTGCAGCCATTTCTTTTGGAAGCCAACCTATGATGGCATGAGTGATTGGATGCTCATGAGTCCAGGCGCCGAACTATTCAATGTCGATATCAGTCGTTGGCAACTCACTTCCTGTACGACATTCAAAGGAATGTTCTTGGGAGCGTCACAGTTCAATCAGCCACTTCAGAATTGGGATACCTCCAAAGTCACGGATATGAGTCAAATGCAAGTATATGACACTCCATTCTATTACTATTGATACTGCTGCTGCTGAGACAGCCCCAATGCTCACGCCATTTGTATCTTCTTTTTCATTTTCATTATCAGGTTCCAAGGCGCACAAGCATTTGACCAGGATTTGTCCTCTTTTCAAACGGACCGGGTCACGGACATGTCCTCCATGTTTCGCTATGCCTCGGAATTTCAAGGACTCGGGCTCGACACGTGGAATGTTTCCAGTGTCCAAACCATGGAGAGTACCTTTCAGGATGCCAGCAGTGTAGAAGCCAATGGGATTGGGGCGTGGAATGTATCGAGTGTGCGCTCTTTCCAATCCATGTTTGAAGGAACCGTCAGCTTTAATCAGCCCATTGGGAACTGGGATGTGGGAGCGGCGACCAGTCTCAAAAGCATGTTTCGGGTAAGTTCCTGCATGACTATAACAAAAGGAATGCATGTGCCACCAAAAGACAAAAACACTGACGACTGCTCTCTATCTGCTGTGATTCATACTATTGACCACTCTTGTCGATCGATCTATCTCTCAGAACGCCCATTCGTTCAATCAGGGATTGACCTCTTGGGATATCCACCATGTCACGGAGTTTACGGGGATCTTTCACAATGCCAAATCCTACAGTCAATCGCTCTGTTGGGGCGATTATTTGAATTCCAATGTCACACGAAAACAACAAGTGCTGGAAGGAACCTTTGGAAATGTCAAACTATCCTGCACTGGCATGAACACACACACGCAACGAACCAAATGGATCCTGGGAACTCTCATGGCACTTGTTTCATGTTGCCTCATCGTCTGTGTAATATTTTACCGTTGGATGCACTCGTCGGCTCCACTAGACTCCAACAACAACAACAAACTCGAACAGAAACATTCCATTCAATCTGCCATGAAGAGGAGGAGAAAGAGATTCAAGAAGCGAGGCCAAGAGGATGAAGAAAGCGGCGAAGAAGAGATTCTGTTTGACGAGGAAAATGATGACAAAACTGCCGTGTTTCCTAGTTTCGAAGAAGACGAGAACGACGAGAGATCTCAGCATAGCGACTGTGTTTCCTTTGTGGACGAAACAGACATGCCAAAGCGCTCTCACAAAACAAAATCACAATTCACTCTTGGTGATTTGATGTTCCTTGACGGTGATGCCTGGAATGAAATGATGGGTCGAATCAGAGGACAGACTAAGAGCTACAATTACGAAGATGATGATGATTGCAAGACTGGTACATGGTGTTGATCCCCTTCTCATGGCTTTGTTGCTGCAGTATTAAAGGGGACGTGAGTTCTGGGGTGCACCGCCGCAGTTGGGCGTGTTTGCTTGGTTTGGTATTTACTTTCTTGCAAGGTTTCTTTGGTAATTGAGGTGGCTCGTTTTCTAGCTAGCCAGCTGGTTTCCTTTGAAGGTTGTGGTACATGTTACAGTAGGTAGCGGGTAGCAATCAGTATTGCATGGGTTTTGTCAGTGCGCATTTTAAAATAAATAGACTCCGTTGATTAGCTGGAGCAGACCCCGCAGCATCGGATACACCTTCATGGTGAAGTGGGGTAAGAAAGGCGACTTCACGAAATTCAACCTTTCGGTTTTCTGCCCAATTTGACTAACTAGGGTGCTTCTAGCTAGGAGAGACTAGACTCACTCGCTGACTCTCCCAATGAAAGATGAAAATCGCTTGAAGGCAACCGGTACAATTAGACTACGGTAGTGCCAAAGAACTGCAGGTGTTGTTCGGAGGCTGGCCCAGTACCGGTGCAGGACACCTCCAAAGTTTTGAAGAAAGTCGTGAGAGATCTTGGTTAAGATGACTACAGGAAGAGCTCTTGACAACCCACACTGGCTTGTTGGTGGTACCGGTACCGGTACCGGTACCGTTATTATGCAGCAAGCACCGAAGAAATGATCACTGACTCAGTCCTTGTAAACCACCTCAGCTGCAGTAGGACAGCAGTTGACACCTTTTCCATTTTTGTGTAATATTTTACTTATGGCACATCCAAGACTTAACCGACTCTGTGACACAAAAGCTGAAAGACTTCAAGCTGTCAATTAAAACCTTCGTTGATTTCGAATTGGTACCGTGTACCGCTGGTACTTCTCGAGGGTTAAGGGTATCACTTGAGCTGGAATAAACAGAAGGCGAACGCAACGTTAATTATTTACTTCAACTATTCGGATTGTTGCAAGCTGTTGCGTCCATGTGGCTCTGAACTCTGCAACAACCACAACTGCAATCCACCACGTCAGGAGGAGTATGATAGTCCAGCCAGTGTTTCTCAACTCAAGCAAGCAAAGTATCGTAGCCTAGTAGCTAGCTAGCTAGCTAGCTCAGGTTTAGGCAGATAGATGTGCTTGTGTCTGTCGTCAAATAACATCTTTTCTGTTCAGACTTCAGAAGCAGCACTGCCACATACTCTCTCTCTATCCACATCAGCGGTATCTTCTTATGTATACAATTCTCAACCTCATCAACTACTAGCTAGTATGATGGGTGCATCTGGCTGCATCAACACAAATCGGGAAGGCATCGCCCAAACGCTCACTCGTCTGAACCAGGAAGGCATCGGTCACCTCTTGGCCAATGACAGCCAAGCGGCTGTGACTTGCTTCGAAGCAGCCTTGTTCGTGGTGCAGAACCAAAATCCAGCTCCGGCTCCTACCACCACGCCTCCTCCAACCAACGATCCAACACAGTCAATGCTCCCCATTACCTTGTCAGATTCTTTCCCTTTTCTCAATGCCAATGAACCATCCGTCTTCATTTTTGATCAGTGTCTGTCCATTGATATGACAATCAGCGGAGACAGCAGTGCAGATGCACAGTATGTGGCTACGACCATGATAGTCTTCAATTTAGCGGTTGCACTTCACTACAATGGAATGCAGCACCAGCAAACCAAAAAGCTGCAGAGGGCATGCCATCTGTACTCCCTTTGTGCATCGGCCATCGTCCCTACTATCCCAGCCAGCTTCAGTGATCCTGCAGCCTCCTATCTGGTGACCATGGCAAGTCTAAATAATCATGCACAGATTCAGAGCCAATTACTGGGAAACAAAGAGATAGCTGCACAACTGGCACTTGAACTCCAACAAAGACTGGTGCCCCTTTTTGCCGTTGCTTCTCAATGTAATACAAGAATATGGGCTCCCCAGTTTGTTGGGATGCTGCTCAATATTGCCACGTTCTTGGCATACAGGTTTTTGGCTTCTCCAGCGGCCTAACTAGCGGTTCCCTGTCCAACAATAGCTAAGATACCACTCAATCGACTGGGTGGGAGTCGAGTCAGCCTGATAGACGGGCCGTGAGCATTGCAGTCGGCATGGGGGGCGAGCAGGAAGCACATGCCATGGGAAATCAAGAATCAAATCAAGGCTAGCAGCACTGTGGCAATCATCATCTGTCGCTCCTGACGCTACTACATACCGTACATGAATCACATTTTGACACGATGCACACAACGTATTATAATGCGCTACATTACTAAGAACCCCTAGCTACTATGTTTTGAAATGGATGCAACATGACATAGATGAGATTGTCTAGTCTTCTGCCCACTTGGCTGGTCACAAAATGGAGCTCAAGTGCATCCTTGATGCTAGCTATACAGTATAGCACTCCCTCTCTCGGCTTGTTATGGTGGGCAAACCTTCAGCCGCATTGCAGCCAACTTCATCAATTAAGCTGGATCCAACTTCTTGTACATGTACACCATGATGAGTCAGTTTTGAGCATCAGCACGGACTTGAGGAAAGATTCTATCCCAAACTCTAGTCTGGGCTGTCAAACATAGCCATTGGAGCTGCGTTGACATAACTTCAGGCTGACGGTCAATCCAACGACCAACCTTATGCGTCCTGTGCTTTCTCAGATGCCCATCAAACGAAAGAAGAAACGAAGGACCATGAGATCAAGTAGGGGATTGTTACTAGTACCCGTTGGCTTCTGTGCGTTGTTCCTGCTAGAGCGTGCACATGGAGCAGCAGCAGCCGCCGTGGCGGAAGACGTGATCAGCCACCCCCACGAGAACGGCAGTATTGGCCATGTTGAGAGTGATGATGATGAGCACGCGCACGAGACTAGTACTGTGGAGTTGGAAGAAGACGACCGTTCTTGGTTGGATGTGTTTGGGGAAGTTTCCAAAGAGTACTTGACGACGCAAATGATTCCTCCTACGGATGCCTCATGTGTCTGGGATTGGAGAGTGGCTCGTTGTGAACCTTTTTGTCAGTGTGCCTTTCTTCCGTCGTGGGGCGACTATCATTTGGGACGTAGTTGTCGCTATCGTCCGAATTCCAATTCCCCCGAGGAATGCAACCTGTCTTCCCAATTGACATTTGATCACTTGCGACTAGAATACAGCTTGGAAGAGCAACAGCAGCAGCAAGATGACGCAACGATGACAAAACAAGGAAATAATAGTGACACACCAGCCCTCAAACAACTGCTCTTTCAGACGGTCAAGGCTATACAAACCATTCGAGATTATTTGCAGAAATGGACTCTGAAAATAAAGCAAAACACGCAACATCATTACGAACATCTACAGGAACAAACTTGTGCTGATTTGGCCACCTTCATCATGGAGGAGAGTGATGCCAGTACTAATAATTCATCCTCCTCCAACACGTGTGTGCCCCCGGCTGACCTAAGTTGGAAACAAGCACTCCTTTGCCAGGGATGGGAAGCGGTTTGTGAACAGCAGGACACAGCCACCAGTCGACAATTCCCATGGCAAATCCCACAATCATGGAAAGAATTATGGGACAAAATTAAACCCAAGGACGAAGCGGAGGAGGAAGAAAGCAATGATATTCCGCAGGAATTCTCCTCGCTCTTGCCCAATTGGTCCACGGCTTCAGATTGGTCGGCAGGGATCGCCATGCCCAAACCACAACCGCAAAAACCGAGACGAAAACCTAGAATTGGAAAGACAATCCTTTCTAACACAGCAGACCGTGAAGGATTTGCAGGCATTTCCAATACTAATAGTATGCAGGCACCGCCAGTCGGGGGTACTAGTGCTGCAGAGGAATCTGAGGATGAAATGCAAATGGATTCTACGGCCCATTAGAGCAGCCGACACGAAAGCGCCGACTTGGTCCTGAGCTTGCAAGCTCTAGCTAGATAGCTCATGTTGTCCTTCGTGTTTTAAAACAAAAGCTAGGATTTCCACGTAGCAATGACTAATCTTCACTCTTTTGAGGCTTTCGCTGGCCCGCAAATCAACACTCGGAGAAGATAGGCAGGCACAAGTGATTGACGACTTGATGGACAGGGAGCCTTCCGGTGCTGGTACTAGTACATCTTTCATGCAAAGGTTGCGCACATACGGCGCGAAGTGTGAAGTGTGATGTCCATGCTCCAATCCGTCAATCAAAAACAGAATCTCACATCCCTCTTCTTTTGAGGACAGCGAAACCTCTGCCAAGCGCTGTCCTTGGAAGGTCTACCATGCAAAACGCCAGGCCATCGAGACCAAGCTTTGCAGACCTGGTTGGCTGCCGCAGTCACTCCGTGCAATATGGCTTTGAGGATGTTTCACCACCACGGCATCGAGTTTCAGCAGGATGTCAAGCTTCGCAGTGCATGCATCTGTACCAGTACAACCAAGCAAGTGCCTCAGATATTATCTCCCGCATTCCCAGACCAACTCAAAGGTCGCGCAATTGGAACGCTTCTGGCTGACACTACAGTACATGTAGCTAGGCAGTCTCAACAGCCAGCCAGCCAGCCAAGCTCAGATCAAGACTTAGCACATGAGACAAAGAGGTTGAAGCCAAACTGGCCGGCGAGATCCTGTGGTGAGATGAATGTTTGTCAATGCACGACCTGACACTTCAATACACGCTTTCTTCGTAGAAAACTTCCCTGCTCTAAACCCCCCTTGGAGCTTGGAGAGGTCCAGACGAGAAGTGCTGCCTTGAAGACAACCCGCCCATAAGCCGAGGCCCAGGTATTTCCAACAGTCGTGTCTACACACTGGCCGCATTAGAGGATGTGGCAATAGAAGAGTTCGCCGTGACGAACGTACAAGCTAGGGCAAAACCAATGAAGCAAAGTCAATGACTACATCGAGCTGGACAATTGATGTTGAAAGAGCCAGTCTCATTGTAACTACTAGAGACATGGAGTTTCCTTTGGTTCTTAAGGACAGCACCCCCGAGGTTTGAGGGGCGAGCCACGAGCCAGCAGCCACGCAAGCTCGAATGTTGGCATGGAGGCTGAAAAAGTGGCATCCAAACAGTCTCCTAAAATTGCAAGTGATGTTTCTTGGAAGGGGCAGCAAGTGCCAGCTTATGCGATACTAGTACTCATGCACCGTTGGCTAGCCAGTGCCTGCGAAGGAACCTCAGTACCTGGTACTTATAACTGCTGACGATTGTATCTATCATCCTATTGGGCGCTGTGACCTGGAAAAGCCTTCATCCTTAGCATTGTTTCGAAGGAATGGGCTGAAATAAATTTAAAAATGAAGGTTTGCAATGGATCGGACAACACCCACGACTTATTTCCCTGCCTTTAACCGAACACATCCCACAAAAGCTTTATGTCATAGTTGTAGGTTGTTGCGTGCCTTATGTTTAAATACCCTGACACAAGTATTACCTGGTACTAAGAGCTCCGAGTTAGAAGTGTGTCAATAAATAAATTAATTATTGTCGACTCCAAGTTCAATGAAGAGACTTGTCACTTGTGCGTGCGGAGCAACGTCAGGAAACTTGGAAACTGGATCGCTAATAGCTGGCTACCGGTAGCCAGTAGTAGACCTATCGTATCATCTATCTTTTCTCGGTCGTCAGCACTCGAGGGTGTCATGGTCAGTCATGGTCCTACCGGCAGTAGCGACCCCCAAACTAGCTACCTGATAGCTAGCCCAGCCAAAACACAGCTCTCACAATTTTGCTTCGACTGCTGCTACAAGCCCACGACCGCTAATATTTATGTTTTGCTTTTGCTGCCATGAGTACATCACATGAAATCACTCGTTTGAATCGAGAGGGAATCCGCTGCCTCTTGGCGCAGGACAGCCAAGCAGCCTTCAGTTGCTTCAGAATGGCTTTGCATATGACAAAGACCCAACTTGCTTTGGCTGATGCTGGCGTACTGACTGCTGGAGTACAGCAGCCTCGGACTGAGGCAAAGGTGATTCCCATAGCATTGTCTGCCCCGATCCCTGGTCTTCAAGACGATGAATCGTTTTTGTTCATCCTGAATCAAGCCATGCTCTTTGATTTGACAGCCAGCACTGATGACATTCGATCTTCCCACCATGTGGCAGCAACGGCGATTCTCTTCAACATGGCTCTCTCTCTTCACCATTCTGGTGTTAGGCATCACAATGCTGGGAACATTGAGAAAGCATGCTATCTTTACGATATGTGTGCATCAAAGTTGGCCCCTGGAATTCTCTCCCAAGTTGAACAGCATGCTGCTGTCGGGTTGCTGGTGACAATGGGAAGCCTCAGCAACCAAGCTCAGATTCAGTACATGTACCAAGTCAGGGGATCACATGAGGCTGCAACAAGCTTGGTAATTCAAATGCATGAGCTAATGATGTCCACCTCGGTTTCATTCGACAGCACTATCTGGGCATCTGAGCAGCTTTGTGAGATGATGCTGAACGCTCACATGCTTTTGGCCGTCAAAGATATGCCAGCAGCGGCAGCCTAAGGAAAAATGAAAAGAAGGTCTGACCACAGTGGCGGAAGTGAGACTGCCGCGAAGGCTTCCCACCGAAGACAGCTACATCTCTCTCCTCTGTCAGCTTCGCTATCGAATGCCAAACTGTATGCCTCTAATAGTTTAAGTGATCTTGTATATTGAAACTCATGTATCTAGCTAGCTAGCTGGGCAAGCGAACGCACCCTGCCTTCAATATCATCTCTAACAAAGGTAGAAGTAACCTGTTGGTGAAATGTGCATTTGCCTTGTTGCGTGTTTCCATTGTTGAACGTACAAGCGTCAAAAAGGTCTCCTCAAAGCATCGGGGGGCTAGTTCTTGACTCGAATGGGCGCAAAATGGTCATCCACAGCCAAGGCCTCTGCATCCTCTTCTGACAAAAATCCCTTTTCGAGAAAAGCCTTCGGTACTTCGTCATTGGGGATAAGTTTGTGTATGCCCATTTTGTATCCAGCTTTCCACAACCGTGATGCTTCTTCGAATAGTGCAGGATCCTTGAGATGTGTTGAAGGAACAAACTCGGTCTCTGACACTCGTATTTGGACGGCGGCCATTTGCGCTGCTCGAGAAGTAGACTTGAGTGCCGGATGATCAGATGGAAGTCCTACAAACACGTCAACTCGGTACATGTCCTTGTGCCTGGCAAGTCGTTCTGCAACTTCTACTACTCGATCCCAATTGACCCAATCGGGCAGGCTGTCTGTGTCTTTTCCAGTCCATTCCACAACTGTTCCATTACGATGGACAAGACCAGGTCGACTGTTGCATTGGAGCCATAGCATGAGTGGCGCAAAGCGTGACAACAACAACTCCATTTCCTAGCAAAGGACTCACCGGTTCCCTCGTCTCCAGTTTGCCAACCAGACTCGTCCCCATATAGTAAACACTTTGAATTCCACTGCTGGCTTGTCATCGGAGTCAAATGCGCTGAATCTCTCTTCGATGACAAAACCAGCTTTCACCTGGTCCATGGCCCAATCACCACAGTTGTCATCGACTCGGTTCAGGTCTCCGGAGAGCCTTTTGGCTATGGCCTTGTCATCGTAGGGTGTTTCGAGGTATGAGCCACCATAGCCCATGAGTGTCTTGTCCTCCTTGGAATCGTACTTGACGACCCAAACCCCACTTGAGCAGGCCCTATTGGTTGGTTTAGCCACAAATGACTTCTTTCGTGGCAGCAGCCGGAGAATAGCTCTGTATTCTTGGCGCTCTAGGGATATTCCAGGGGCTGCCTTGCTTGTCTTGGCAATAATGGCATCCAATTCATGTTTGTAGAGAAGAAACATGGCCTCTGGTTTAGGTATGTGCATGCTCTGCATCCATCGTTTGGAAGCCACTTTGTCGGTGTAGAAAGTCAAGGACGGGTGACGCAAGTTTTTTGTGATAATCAACTAATTGGAACCAGCCCTCGTTGCCCTTCTCACTCAATTGATCTGCAATGTCAAAGTCTTCGTAAAGCAGGTAAGGCTGGTCCATGGAAACAGTAACAACTTGTCCAGCCTCATGGCCACTCTCATAACCGTACTGAGCCAGGTTGACGCCAAGTACCACAAATTCTTGTAGTGCATGAGGAGATCGTGGGGGTATACAGGAAGGTTTCTTGTACGACAACTCAATGGGTGGCACTTTGGAAGCCTTTGTCACGGAAATGTCACTGTCGTTAGTGCGATTAAGAAGGGGGGATACGGTGCCACTGTTATCGTTGCCCGCAGTCCTCAATTGCCTCAACCAGGGTCCCGTAGCGTCGGAGGCATACAACACCACCATCAATGTACATGTTCCCAGAGAGGCCAGGCCATCCCGCAGGCACATGTGCCGAAGAGGATTCGCTCTTTGACGACGGGTTGTTACTTGTACCATTTGTTTATTTGATGAACTCTCTCAAGATTGCAAGTTGACAGCTATAGGATGCTGCTTTTGGGAGTTGTGGCTCTCGTCAGGAGGAACTATACCAATAGAAGCGGCACCACTGTAGTTACTGGAACGTCGGTGGCTAAGCTCAAGACTATGATGCAAAATGTAGTTTTCACAAGACGGGGGGATATCAGCGGTCACAAGCAAGTCACAAGTTACATGCAGTTGTGCTCCTCTTGCTTGGCTCCAAAAATTTAATTAAAAATCGGAAAACAATCGAGGAACCCCCAAGAACCACGAACTGAGTTGGCAGTCTTGCTGTTTTGCAACGGTACCGGTGCACGGTACACGTTATGTGACTGCTACTGCAGTACCAGGTACCGTACGGTACAGCTAGCTAGAGCTTGCTGTGGATGGCTGGCTGCCGGTAGCTAACTTAATTCGGTTGGTGGACCTGCCTGTCCTTGAAATAGCTAGCTACATTTAGTGGCTACGAAATTGACCGATAAAGGAGTTGTCATCGATTGATGCAAGAAGTTTGCCAGGGTCAATTCCCTTGGTCATTGAGAAGACACTATCCACTATGCACCCCGAAATGAACCCCGCAGCCGATAAAGATATAAAGAAGGTAGTTGCAGGTCACCCCATTGTTCCTTCTCGATACAGCCCCGCGGACGCTGTGCACGACTTCGATTTTTAGAAGCTAGATGATAGCCAGCAGCCATGAAGGGCAACTCAGTATGGTACCGGTACATGTGGCCTTCGCATGATGTTTTTGCCGTGATAAGCTTCGGTACCGTACGTGCCCAGCCAAGATGTAGCTGTAATTCTCGTATGGTTAGGTGTGTCATGTTGTATCGGTAGCATGGTACTTGATGTTCAAAGACTTGGCATGAAACGGTTGCCCATCAATGCGTGTGATATCAAACAGGATACCATCGTTCTGGTAGGCAATATAGAGATGGGTGTAGTCTGGAGTAAAGGCCAATCCAGTTGTTTCATCGCTGTATTCGGTGCTCTCCAGCACTGTGAAGAACAATCCCGTCTCGTCACGGCCGTGGATCCCTGCTGCATCACCTCCATCTTCAGTGAAAAAGAGAAAGTGATTATTATTCGTGTCTTGCTCTCCCTCTTCTCCCGTTGTGATTATCCTTCGCAGTTGATCGGGTTCGCCACTGAAAGCCCCCGATTCGGTTGACCGACGGGTGTAAACAAATGCGTCCAGGTCCAGCTGGAACATCGTTTTGATTTCCTTGCAGACAAAGTACATGATTCCGTTGTGCACATCGATTCCCTCTGTGTTGGGGTATATATCATTGGCGTTCTCCTGCGCCTCTTCTCGATTGGTTGTCCACCGAAAGGTTCCCCTGGAGTCGTCCAGAAAGCTTGGCGTTAGGACGAGGTACTCCACCGTACCATTGCCATGGAGCATCTTCCAAGGATCGCGGTCCCAATCGACTAGTTCGGGCAGGAAACGCTGCAGGGCACCGTCGCTCGTGTCTTCGGTGACAAAGAAGTATGGCAGCTCTCGATTTCGTACATCATACGCAAAGGCTTCCCAATCGCCCCCTTCCATTCCCAGAGTCAGTTTTTCCGGTGGTCGTATGCCTGCAGGATCCACCTGGTAAATGTTGCCATCTCCATCCCCGTATTCTTCGCAAGAAATCCACGAGTGCCATGGTGTCCGTCCCCCACCACAATTCATTGTAGTCCCTTCCAATACTCGTTCATACTTGACAACGAGCCCGTGCTGGTCAAAGGTAATGGCGCCCACACCACCTTCTCCCTCATCGTCGTGTTCCGAATTGGACACATAGATCCATCCCCCGGGATTCCCGCTCGTGTTGGTGTCGGCAAAGACGGCTCCCCCATCCGGCCAATCATGAAAGACCACCTCCGATTCGAGTTGTCGATCATTATTGTTGTTGTTGTTCGCAAGTCGAGGAGCGAGAGGACTGTCGTATATGACGGGACTACCTGTCACGGCAATGATGCGTGCCGTCAGACCGGACGACAACAGCAGTCCTTCCCGTTGATTGACCAAAAGACCCGGAATGTACTCTTCTTGGAGAGGCTCAAATGTTGGTGCATCCGTTGGCGTCCATGTTGGCGATGTTGTTGGAGCAAATGTTGGTGTCCATGTGGGCGATTTTGTTGTAGGTTGTGGGGTCGGAGATGTCGTTGCAATTCCTGATGGCGACACACTTGGGGGAGATGTGTCGATTACTTCGGAAGGCGGCAACGAAGTGGGCGAAGAGCTTGGTGAGAAGGTAGGAATGAGTGTGGGTGAGAAGGTTGGGCTAAGAGTTGGCTTTCCTGTGGGACCAGATGTTGGCGCATGGGAAGGGCTCAATGTTGGTTTGGGTGTAGGTGATGGTGTTTCGTCAATAGGTTTAAAGGTGGGAAAGTCTGTCATGATTTCATTCGTCGAAGGTCTGAGAGTTGGGTGTAACGTTGTAGATTCTATCAGGAATCCTTGATTGTTAGGTTGAAATGTTGGAGATTTTGTGACAGGCATGGCTGTTTGTTGGTTCTCGGGATTCTCATCAGGCACTGTCGCGTCATTCCCGCACCCCCAAAACAAGGTTGACGACAAGAAGGTCAATGGCTTGCTTCTTCCAATACACAACGTAGGGGCCTG
>CAICTM010002412.1:0-14933 GCA_903772945.1 Seminavis robusta
AAAAGAAGAAGAGATTACATACCACGAGTCAATGTATGACCTGAAGAGTCACACGTACCTGGTGGGACTACAAAAGCACTTTGGGCATAGCCGATGTATACATAGAGTTATGTATGTAGGGCTAAGCAGGTGTTGTTACAGAGAATTGAAGTAAACTCGGTTCGTCCAGCAGTAGAGTGAACTTATATTGGACTGCTGGGAAACCTGTGTTCAAGATTACATACTTTTGGTGAATGTTTGCCACTGCTGTGAAAGTGGAGCAACGAACTACAACAACAATATGATGGTTGAGCCGAACAGAGTGTATATGGTGCTGTTCAGTTCTGTGGTCCAAATGAAGGTACACCACCCGTTCAACCCAAAGCAACCACAGAGTCCGAGGGTGCCAACGAGCATTGTGGTATTGCTCAACAAGGAATACAATTTATTAGCTGGAACATTAAAAGAAAACATATATGAACTAAAAAACTTACAAAAATAGAGTACAAAACTCATAGAAACAAATTGGAATAGAAACATTTCGTAAAAAATTGTTTTGTCAGAAAACATATCAATACGTCGTTCCGGCCTCGCACGCAACTGGCTACGTACAAAAAAATTTGTGCATAGCTTCCGCTATATTCCACAGAATGAATAGTCACTGCCCCTGTGATACTAGAAATTGTTGTTGTTGCCGTTTAGTTCATTTATTGCATATGTACTCTTTGAATTGGTTTGACCCAATCAAAAGCAGGCTTTATCCTTACTGTAGACCATGGTGCAATACCCTTCAATGTAGTCTAGAAACAGCGTCCTGTCTCATTTTAGACTGTGGTTCAACTGAACTAGCTGCAGCTAGCCAGAGGATCCAGGTATCACCCTACAGATTTAAAAGGATTTGAAGCTTGTTCAAAGGTTCATAGAAAATTATGAGCAATTTATGAAGCAGTGTCATAAACAGACAACAAAATGCATGCAGTATCTCATATACATGAACCAGCAAAAGAATGAACCAGTAACAAACCAGCGAAGAACGGGTCCGCAAATCCCAGTAACAACACGCCAGCGCAACTCCAGCGACCAAAGCCAGTGTGGCCAAGCAGCGAACCACCCAGCGACCAACCAGTGGTAAGCCGGAAATCCAGCGACCAAAAAAACCAGGTGAAAAAAAAAATCAAAAACCGGTGACAAACCAGTGACAACCCAGCAATAACCCAGCGATAAACCAGTGATAACCCAGCGACAAACCAGCGAAAGAATGCTAGTATGGCATGCAGTTTTCAAGTTTGTAACCGAGCAAAGCAGTTCCGTAATTGCTTTGTGAAACAAGAAACTGCTGGCAGTAACACCGAATAGAACAAATGCGAATGAATGAACCTGTTAAGAAAATAGAATGTGGTGTCCAAAAGAAATAAGAAACAAGGTACAATTTAGTACACAAATTCTCACAACAACACGTTACATACCTAATTAAAATATATACTACTAACTCAGGCCTCCTCACAATTCCCAACACAGGGGGAAATCCAAATCATGACCGGATGCCGCTTTGCACTCATTGCAAGAAACAAACGCAACAGCAGGGGATAATCTTACTCAGTCCTCGCAATTCCCAACACATGGCAAAAAATCCAAATCATAACCGTATGCCGCTTTGCACTCCTTGCAGAATAATCCACAGCAAGGAATAGCCTTATCGAAATCTAGTGGAACCGACAATGGGTCGAACGCATTTTCATTTAGCCACACATCATAGTTGCCGATCGGTGTATATTTACCAAATGCAGGAATGAAGGCAACAACAACGTGCTTAGCCCAAAGACGGTGGCGGGGCACAAACTGTGTGCAAGGCGCTTCGTAGAAATTGCGAATCGTCCACTGCTTCCCAAAGAAGACACGTTCCGCACTAATGTGCACCCACTTATTACTACCCCGGTGGTATTTCATCCAGGCTGTTGGATCGGTGGGGGGTGCATCATCAATTACGAAACCCACAAAGTCAATCGCATCCGTACCGTCATCAGCGGGGGTTAAAATCTCCGTCAAATAATAGTATGTTGGTGGCTCGTACTCTTCAACTTCAGAAGATCCAACAGAGCTATCATCATTGCTTCCTCCGTCATCTTTTTTCATGGGCATTGCAACCACGGCACTGGCTACAATCACGACGGGCGCTTCTTGTTTCAAAACGGTGTAGGAACTCTTGATTGCTTCCACCGTAACTCCAACCATAGCGTCGCTGCCACTTTTGTTGGTTTTAATATCGATTGCACATTTCGATGTCATTTGCATAATTTCCGTAACCGTACTTTCATCCATGGAAAACTCCTCATCTGACTCATTATCAATCGGTTCTGCCATCATTGTCTCATCCAACTCGTCTTCACCATCTGTCAAATCGGCTTCTTCGAATGGTTCGTCGATGTCATAAAGAGTTCGCATATCCTTGCGAGCACCAAAGTCATCAGCAGAATTTAAAAAATCAATTTGGGCTTTGTAGAAAGCACCAAGATGATTCTTACGGGTTTTGTACGTGCTACGGCTGATTCTTTTTTCATTTGCCGGTTGCAATGTCGCGCGTAGTTTGGTAGCATTACGCGCAGCGCGCAAACTTCGCTTGTCAGAGGTAACCTTAACATTGTCCATGCTGACATCAGTTGATTTGTTAGTTGCAATAATGGGATCAACTTTCATACTGCAACTGACACCATTGTCAGTTTCTCCATTACAACTCTTGGCTTTGGCCACATTACCTAGCAATAGAAGGCCCTCTGCAGCAGCTCCAGTCAATCCATCACCATTGCTCATTGCTTGCACTTGTGCAGCACCCACCTCGCCCTCATCATCATCATCTTCAATTTCAATGACTTCGATGAACTTCTCATTGTCATCCAATTCAAACTGGCTGTGGTAGTTTTTCTTCTTCAAGTTTGGTTGGCTCATGGTGTAGGGTTTTTTTGTTTGCTTTTTAGATTGATGCTGCCCGAATTGTGAGCTCTCTGGCCCTGCAGAAATGAACTGCCTCATTTCGAACTCTGTATCTGTGCTGTTTTGGGTAATCTTGCATTATTTTGCCGGGTTGCATTTGGTGACTGATACCAGTGGTTGCTGTGTTGCATTCTTCATTTCTAACCACTGACCATCCATCAAGATTAATCCCTTCCACAAGCTGCTCTTGAACTGCATGCTGGATCCTCTGTGGCAAAAATTCTGAATGAACAGATTCTGCGGGAGATCCCAAAGAAAGAAACACTAACCCTAAGGATAACCAACCAAACGACCACCACAAAAGACAGCCTCAGAGATCACCGGGGTCTGCCCGGTATATAAAATAAATTTCGAGCCCATTCAATTTCTCAATTTCCCCAAGAGCAACACACCATGATTGACCGCCTCCTCACCATTGGCGCCCTTGCGGTGTGCGCCTCTGCACAATCGACTCCAAACTGCAACACCGAACTCGCTAGACTTTGGCTGCTCGAACCAGTGTGAGCAAGGTCCTCTCGGAGAAGTTGGCCTGAGTGTTGCTAGTGGCTATGATGTCGCCGCTCTCTACTTTGGCCACCAGGCCTGAGGGACCTGCCAGCAGATCGTCCAAACCATGACGGACGTCTATGATGGTTTGAATGAGGAAGACAAAGGACGCGTCTTGGTGCTGGCAGTAGGGAAGCTCGAATATGAGGCGTTGGACTCCGAATTTTGCAAAGGGAGCTTTGGCATGTGCCACGATGCCGAGGAAGATCCCTGGTGGAATTCCTGGTCAGCTGAGCAGCGAGATGTGTTCTTCTTTTACCGTTCTAATGGTACTGAGTGGACTTATTTTTGCCAATATTCCATGAATGACTATCTAGATCAGTTTGAGTCCACCGTGGAAGATTTGATCAGGATGGCTTCGGGCGCTACCACAAGCACTGGAGCTACCGTCGATGGCGAATCTGGCGAAGATACGGGGTCTGGCGAAGATACCGAGTCAGAGGAACCGTCAGGCAGTTTGGCAATTGACGTTTCGTGGAAGGCATTTATTCTGTTTTTGTTTGGCATGGCACTGACGCGGTAAAGAGCCTATGATCCTACCTTGAGTGGACACTGAATGACATGCCACTTCCCGGTGTATTTTGTGCACTGGCAGGAGAGCATTGAAGAAGTGTTTCATCACAAGTTAGACTAGTTTGGTCTGTCCCGATAACCCACTGTGAAGACGACCAGCTGTGGAAGTTTGATGATTTATTGTTACTGTGGTGTGAGGGGTTGCTTTTGTTGCCATGGCTTGCTGGATCTGGCAGTATAATGACTTGGTTTCACTGTGATCCCAACTTGAGTGAACACTGAATGACATGCCATTTCTGTTCAATATATTCATTGTGTGGAAGAAAAGCATTGAAATGTGTTCCATTTGAACTTGGGTTTGGGTGGGGTGGAGGCAGTTGTGTTTTTGCCCTCAACTACCAGCTAGCAAGCTGAGGGCCTTTTGAACTTTATCTTGTGTGTGTAGGTGTGTGTACGTTGAGTGCTGTGTGAGATGTGTGATGTTGTGTGAGATGTGTGTAGACACTACTAAGAGTTAATCTACGACGAATCTACCATTGGATGTTTATCCATGGGGTATACCGTTGCTTGTGTGTGTGTGTGTGTGTGTAGGTGTGTGTACGTTGAGTGTTGTGTGAGATGTGTGATGTTGTGTGAGATGTGTGTAGACACTACTAAGAGTTAATCTACGACGAATCTACCATTGGATGTTTATCCATGGGGTATACCGTTGCTTGTGTGTGTGTAGGTGTGTGTACGTTGAGTGTTGTGTGAGATGTGTGATGTTGTGTGAGATGTGTGTAGACACTAACTAAGAGTTAATCTACGACGAATCTACCATTGGATGTTTATCCATGGGGTATACCGTTGCTTGTGGTGTGTGTGTGTGTGTGTGTGTGTGTGTGTGTGTGTGTGTGTGTGTGTGTGTGTGTGTGTGTGTCGCGTACATATGGTGCGGTGTCCCTTGCAAGGTTAAGGCTACGGGTACATATGGTATGGTTTCCCTGGCAAGGTTAAGGCTACCGGTCCAGAACCCTTCCTTGGCCTTTAGAAAAATGCAAGTTGATCGAGGGTGAAAGCGGTAGAAGGCAGTGATCTGATTGGCTAATCAACCTAGTTTCCGAAAACACATCAGCAACTAACTTAACGTACCGTTTATAAAGATTACAGGGAAACTGTGCTACCTAGTTGCCATTTTCGTGTTTCTGTTATCTCGAAAGAAGGATTCCGTTGATCGAAATCGCGACAATGACATGCTGCCGCTCACTCGACACTCCAAAAGTCCACCATTCCGCCATTATCTCTGCCAAAAAAGCAAGTAGCAGCAGCAGCAGCGCCATGGAGACACAAACAACAACAGCCAATGGAGAAGGGATGGGCTGCCAAAGTCAGAATAGGAGTTCCCAGCAGAAGAGAGCATATCAACTCGCCTCCAACAACAACAGAAGATCCAAGAGAGCCAGAGAAGAAGGGCCACAAACAACACTGGAAGGAGTGGTAGCAGAAGTCTTTGATCCACTCAAGAACTGTGTCATCTGTAAGGCCAGACATCTTGGTCTCAGAGTCCCCAAGAGATCACACTCTGTCTTCTGTATTAAGAATACAATAACAAAAGGACAAGGACCGTTGAATGCGCTGACCATGGAGACAATCAAAGAAAGCAGAAGACTCACCAGACAATTCAGTGCTCCTCTACCACTGAATGAGAGAGGAAGCTGGAGGCATTCCACAAGAGAAAATGGAGAAGCATTCTTTGCTGCTAGAACCAACACAGCCAAACCAAAGCAGAGCCGGCAACAGCAACAAAAGGCAGCAATGGCCACTCCAGTAGCTCTTTGTCAAAAGGTAACCACTCTTGTGAAGGATACTGCCTTTGTGGAAAAGCACAAGACCAAAGGAGCACCACTGGCAATGCTAGCAATGGCAGAAGCAGTGTCAGAATCCATTATCAGGCCAAGAAATCCACAACTCTTCAGGCAACACTTTAAGGACTACCATGACAGTGCCCTCCACAGAGGAGCAATTCAAATCTCCACACTATCACTCTATTGTTGGTCAGAAACTCTCCTTGTGGACTGGAATAGGTGTGGTATTACTGTTGGTTGTCCTGATGGCAGATGCTCTGGCGAACTCAAGAATGACAGAACTAACTGGTCAAAGAACAAAACTTTGTTTCCTCTATTTGGCATTACTGGAGCTCCTTCCTGGTGCATAGTCATGTCAATGAAATGTGAGTGCTGCCAGAGGAGGTTCGATGCCAACAGTGCTGAAGTCTTGTGACTATTCCACACATGCTGCTCTCTCTATAGTGAGTCAAGTATGCCTTCCCAACAAGGCATGCCACTTGGAGAGGACTGCGACTGAGACTTTCGAAACAATCATGTTGACTTATGGCAATGGAGAACTCTGCAGTCGGCTCATCTACAATGCAATCAAACAGAGAGTTCATTAGGGCCATGATGTCATACTTCTCTTATTGGGAGGGAAGTGACACTGAACCAGACCCCTTTCTTCAAAGGATGGCACTTACATTAGACAGTATCCTCCCCTTGGTGACACCATCCGGGACTTCTATGATGGGGCTTGTACTTCAAACAGGAATCCGTGGAGACTCAGTGACAACCAAAGGCACACAAGAGAGATCCAAAGTGTCAGTTGCAACAAGGGAATCTTCTGCCAAGATCATACCTTCAGGTCAAGAACTACAGCAAGAGAGGTGCTGGTGCTGTTTGGGATGCTGCCACAGAGACGGTGAGATTCCTCTGCTGTTCTTGTTCCAACCACCAAGACTATCCACTTCTCCATGCTGCCATGCAGCTAGCAAGGAGGAGAACTTCAATCAGCTGCCATGTACAGGACACCTGGCCCCACAAGGATGACTACTGGGAGGTTCTCTTTCCAGGAATGAGGGAAGGCTAGGCCTGTTTCATTATGAGAAGAGAATCTATCAACTTTGAGAAAGGGACACATTGATCACTATCAAGCAATGTCAGACCTCTTGGATTGCTTGTATGTACTCACCTGATGACTATGAGAAGCTGCTTGCATGCCCTGAAACATGGTCTACTATCCACCAATGGCAAGTGTTACTCTATGGCTGAGATCTCCGACATGCAAGCCTCCAAGGTATTCAGAGATCGGTACTCAAAGTATCTAAGGAAGCAGATGCGGTCACCGGAAACAATGAGACAGAGGTTGCAGCAGTGGTTCTACAGGTACAAGGTGACAGCCAGTGATGGTAGCCAACCAGGCCAAGGCCGACTGGATCCAGTCAAGAACTTTACCTTGTTCACTTCAGATACCAAGCCAGCAGTAGAGAACTGTGTTGACAAAGCCATTCACTTGGCTGATCCACTCGCGCTGGAAGATATGTATGACACCATCCTGCCATCACCCAATCCAAGCACAAGCTTCCAGGTACCTATCAAGGGAGGAGAGTCAAAGTTAGAGGCTTTCCATGACAAGTTTGCCACTTTGAATTGGAATGAGGACTCTTGCTGATGCACTCAAACCTGGCTGGACGCCAGATACAACCTCAACATTCGACACAAAAGAGCCTTCCTGTCAAGAATCAGTCTGGCAGAGAGAGGTCAATTCCAGCTGGTGGGAAAAGGTTGTTCCTTTGGAATCATTCAGAGCTGGCTTACCTGAATGACCTAGCAGTGGCTGTGGTTCAATGAACCATTTCCTAATGCAGAGCCATGCCACAGGATAATGGAGGAGGTTCTTTCAGAGTTTATTGTTGGATTCAAACCACATCGGCAGAAGTATGCACAAATGATTGTGCTTGTGTGCATTGTGCACTGGTCCATCAACTTCACCACCTCCACTGGAAGAACAACCTCCACTGGAAGAACAACCTCCTCCCACTGAAGAACAACCTCCTCCCACTGAAGAACCACAACTTCCTCCTGCCGAACAACTACCTCCTCCCACGGAACCTCCACAACCAACAGGAACAACAAATCAATCTCCTGTGGCACAAACAACAAACACTTATATGACTAACCTGCTTCAGTTTCAACAACAACAGATTCAAATGATGCAACTCACCATACAAATGCAGCAGCACGTCCAACCAATACTGCCGTCTCCTTTCCTCCAGCAACGTCCAATGAATGGCTGCTGTCACAGATACTGCCAGTGGTTGGCTCACAGGAGAGGAAGGCCACCGCATGATGCCTATTGCCGATCTAGATTGAGTGGAAAGGCTGGATAATCTGTAAATTGGTGGCAACAAACAGTCTAGATTTAGATCCGTGGGCTAATTCAGTCCTAATTTAGCCAGAAACTTACATAACAATTCCACAATGTACAGCATGGTGTGGTTGCAAGAATCAAGGTTGTCAAGGTCTTCAATGCAATCATCAACAAAACTTTTACTCATCGAAGCCAATACCTGGAAGGAAAACTTGTTGTTGTAGTCATACAGTGGCAAAAATACCCATGCAAGCATCCATCACAATCTGTCCTTCATTCGAGTAGAAGTCATAGCTGCTATCCATAATCATTTCCCTCACAAACCAATAGATGCACTCAATGAAGATGTCCTTCCTTTCACATCGTTCTGGCCCCTCCAGCATTTCAGAAAGGGTGGAGAGAACATGGCTGTACCATTCTGGATGTTGCTGAAGTCCGAATTCAAACATGTAGTCCATATGCTGTCATATCAGGAGGAAGAGGTTGCATCCTCCTGGTAATCAACTCCTGAAGGTTCGCCACTGCTATTTCATTCGTGCCCAAACAATGAAACTTCTTGTTGTGGTGGTGGTGCGGCTCCTTCTCTTCCACAATCACATATTTGCAAGTGAACCCATGCCTTGTTGCCCTCAGCTCATTGAATGGGTATGATGATGCATTAGCAACACGCAGCAGCCACTGTGAGAAGGAAGAAGAAGTGGCAATCCTCATTGTCGACAATTTGCTTGTTGTTTCCGACGACGATTTTCGTTTCGATCGATGAGTTCGCGCTTGTCACCGTGTTGTTGTCGAAAAAGTGATTTGAATGGGAAGGTCTGGTGCAAGCAAAGGATCGGGAAAGAGCAATTAAGCCAGCTATTCGTTAGATTAGCATTTGAAATTTCCGTGATGCGTTTTAGTGACGTAAATGTGTTCTTCGGACGTCTTACCCTATGGGGGAGATGGCCGGTCATTGCCTTCACCCCATCTTTCTATAAGTATTTCAATCCATCAATCGTGTCAGTTATGACTTTTCTGGCAACCGACAGGCCCTGCAGGCTCTCAACGGCGGAATTGGGAATCCAACTGATAACCCTCTCCCTTTCTTTTTTCTTTTCCCGCCCCCGCGCTGGTGCTTGACCCCCCCTAAATCTCAGTTGAGGGCACTAGCCCCCGGCAGGCTGTCCTTTTGGCATAATGGATACAGGATTGTGTCACGGGATCGGGGCACTGGGCCGACAGTCTTCAGCTTTAAAAACTTAATTTGGCGGGACACGGAATGACATGCCATTTCTGTACAGTGGCTTCATTCACTGGAAGACAAAAGCATTGAAATTGTGTTCCCATGGAACTTGGGATCCTGAGGGTGGGTGCCTGGTACATACTATCAAGGCCAGCTATGTAATAAGAAAGATGGGCACAAGTCAGAATATACAAGTGCCCATTTTTAAAAAAAGCAATAGTGCATGTCCATTGGTCCCAAGGACATCCATTTTCACGGCATTCATGAGAATGGCCAAGTGCCCATTTTTGGCAGCTACTAGCATGTGTGTTTATGCAATGGCCAATTGGTAGAAATGCCAAAATTAGGTTGATCCAAATACTAGTATCCTCTTGACCAAAGAACACTGCTACCGTGTCATTGTCAGCGCTATCGTACTGTTTGAAGCGACCTAAGACAGCTCCTCGGACAGCTTTCGTTGTGTGGATTTTAGCTACATGTATGCATCCCATTTTGACTCTTGTGAAGACGTGCAGACATCTGTGGGATGGGTGTCTGTTACCAGAAAGAGGGCGATGTCATCCATGGTCAATGCGTAGTTCGACAGTTTACCGGTACAGGCAGCTTCGGTTTTAAAGATTCAAACGCGTGCCAGGTTTTCTCGTACACTTCTACGAGTGCTCGAGTAGAAGTGTACCATGGAGGTCGGCACGCGTTTGCATCAATACAATCGAAGCTGCTCGTACTGTACGGGCATAGGCAGGTACCGGTATGGTAGAGGACGCTCCCCAATTGCCAACTTTCAAGGCTACCTTTACCACCGTAGTGCTGCGCATGGTTTTCAGACACTACGAGACATGTACTGGTACTGTACCATGGTACCAACTCTGATCTCGGTCACTCGGTCTTTCCAAAGAAACCAGAACGGAAGTCAGTCACAGATGCTTGCGGAACGATCCTTCTTTGACAGCGGTTTCTTTGCAGTCACAACACCGGACATCCTGCTTTGTCTTGGTTGACTTGTGAACCGTTCTTCCCAGCAACCTCATCACAACTGGAAAGAAATCAACAACAACAATAGACATTAACAACAACTAACCAAAGTACATCATGCAAGGACTGAGCTATTGCGATATCAACCACCGCTTGCAGATTCGCCTGTGCTCGGCGATACCTGGGTGCACTCTTTCGGACGCCAAGAGATGTTTGTTGTGGAAGGACGGCTTCGCGTCGGCCCAAACGGTCAAATTGTCCATCTCTCATGACTACTTTGCGTTGGGTCGCTTGGCGGACGAGTTGGAAAGCTTTGTGTCTGCCATGGCCAATGCCATGCCGAAATTGAGTGAGATCCATGTGCAGCTGCTTCAGCATGGATTTTCCTTTGCTGCCGGTCATCATGCGCACAAGGCAGTCGTTCCCGTGGAATTGTTGGAATTCTTGCTGCAGAAATTTCCAAGACTGGAGCGCATCAAGTTTTGTGATCTCCATATTATGACTGTGGGCCCAGGTCGAGAACAGCAACAGCAGCAGCAACAACAACGAGATTCTCTACAGAAACTGGCCATCGCCTTGGAATGCCAATCATTGCTGGAACACCTCGAACTTCGTCATTGCTCCTTTTTCCCGGTCTCTTCCTCCCGGGTGGATCCCCTGCTTACATCACTCTCCATTGGTGTACCCACACTGGAAAAGCTGATTCTTCAATTTCCTTTCCAAAATGGTGTCAGCGTTAGTACTACAGCCGTCAACGCCTTGACGGAAGGCTGTACTCGCCTGAGAGAATTGCACTTTAAGGGTCTTCACACCATTCCAACTTGCAGCAAGGCAACCCCGCCATCCATGCTTTGGAACGGATGTGCATCGCTGGAACGTTTGGCATTGCATCTACCACCCTTGACGTCACCCGCAATGTCCGAGGCCATGGGGACAGAACTAGCGAGCTTGGTGCACAAGGCACCAAAGTTGGTTGCCTTGACCGTCAATCTGCATTTACTACAAGCACAAGGGCAACAATCCACCAAATGTCACTCCCTCCAGTCCTTTCAAAGCGCATTGGCGTCGGCTCTTCGACCTACCAAACTGCAAGAGTTGTACATTTTGTGTCACGACGAAATAGCAATTACGCGAGGAGGACAATCACAACAACTGCCTACACTGCCAGTCTTTTGCAGAGTCTTGCAAGACACACCCACCCTCACGCGTCTTTGCCTACCGCACTGTGGCGAACTCGACGAGTGCGTGGCCTTTTGGCTCGCCGTCAATCAAAGCGGTATTCGACAATTCTTCTTACCGTTGGACGACAACGACGGCAACAGCCAAAACCGAAACAGCGTCGCGAGGTTGGGGGAACTGGGAGAATTTGTATCCAGCAAGGACGATCGGACGCAGCTGTCCATGATCTACTACGTCCTGCGGGAAGGATGTCCCTTGTTTCTTGCATAAATTAGATAACTCATAATGAAGTAGATAGAATAGTCACGTGATTACAACTGGCTAGTAGCTAGCTAGCTAGCTAGCAGTTTGCAATACATGCAGGCGAGACCAGAACTTCACGCTATGATGTAGAAATAAAGGGCAGGGGGGTTGATAACACAGAGAAGGACGGTAACTTTGTTTTCAGGGACAGTCTCTCTCAATACCACTGCATCATCCATAAAAATACGTAGGGTTTTGCTGTGTATGTGGCTTCCACGAAAGGAAAGGCTGGATTCTGATGGTCAGACAAGACGTTGCTACTGTACCGGGTTTATCCATTGCCGAAGGTAGTCAAGACAAGAGAGAGAGGGCCGGGATACATGGAAGCCACAAGGAGGAGGGAGGAGGAAGCAGAACCATAAACATGAAGTCTTGCCTTTGTTAGGGTGCTTTGAAAACCTGAGGATCGTTTTGGTTATTTGGAGTATTGGTCAGGTCAATGTCGGGTTCTTGTGCACCAACCACCACCGGTATGTCTGGTTCCTCCTGGCCAGCCCCGACTGCAGTGGGTTTTCCAAGTTCAATATCTGGCTCAGTCGTGTCGTTTTCTGGAGTGACACCAAATGGCTTGATTTCGGTTGGCACAGGATGATTGCTGCTGTTGAAATTGACTTTGTCCTTGGCCCACCAGCAAAATCCAACAAAAAGCACAAATCCCATGGCAACAAGTGGCCAAGCAATGTGAGGTCTGTACCACAACCACCCCAAAGAGATGACAAAGAGTGCCAAAGGCACGGAAATCATACAGGCCACTATAAGAAGCATGCAATGTGATCTATATGATTCTGACAAGCAGTTGTCAATGCAGGGAATAATGTCGGCTGCCATTGATAGTTGGTCCAGTATCACACAAGTCGCACAAAACAGTACTGTGATTCCAATGGCCCTGAGGATCCAGGCATCGACAGTATTTTCATCGCGAGCATTCTGGAGCATGGTTGCCGCATCTTTACTCCCGTGTTCCACCTCAATGAATGGTCGATCCCCTTCCGTAGTGTATACGCCAAGCCTGGACACATCGTAAAAAGCAATGATACTTGTTTTGGAGGGATAGATAACCTTGAAGCCGATGGTGGTGTCTCCAACCTTGGGTCTTGTTTTAGTGCTCCTAGATGTGGTAACGGTGTAATGATAGTAGAAGGATTGTCCCGAATCGCTGACTTCCAGATGTTCTTTCTTCTGAGCACTCATTTCATCTGTGATCACAGTTTTAAGCTGACAGGGTAACTCCACTGGACAAACCAGTCAATCTCATTCACTGCCTACAATAGGAACTAACGGGAAAATGGGACATATCTGTTAGAACGACAAAACTGAAGGCGGGGGAAGTCAGTATTGGTGCACACGCACAGGCTCTCCCAATGCAATGGTATCATCCATCAAGATGGGATGGGCTGTGTAGGTGGCTTCTCTAAACGAAAGTCTGGATTGTCATGTCCAGACTCCTGGAAATACGAAGAATCGTAGTACTCATCAGACCACACTTTTTTATAGGTGTAGTAGGTATCCGTGTTGCCCTTGTCGTCGGTTTCAGAGTGTTCCTCTTCTTGCCATTGGTACATTTTCACCTCTCATCATCTGCAACCTTCCCGTTGATTCCAAAGAGAGGATCTTGGATGACCATGTTGGTACTGCTGTTCCCAGTGATGTGAACCACCTTGTTGGCATACTGCGACAAGGCAAACCTTGTATCTTCCGCAGTGATAGTACTATTTCCAGCCTCAATTATGTCACTCAGCTTCAAGGACACATATCGTCCCTCAACCTCATCAATGTCATTTGCTCTCTTCACAGCACGTCCATCATTCCAGAACATCCCCGCAATCTTCCAAAGAACAACCACCAACCGATCGTCAAACTAACACAGGCATTCTTAATCAGTCCACTTCCACTGCCACTGAAGTCGTCTGACATGGTCTCCTACCACAATCAAATTGATTTGTTCTACCGGTACTAATAGCTAGCCAAAGGAATAGCAAGACGATCTTTTTTACACCTGCCTTCTCGAGTGTTGCCAGAACAGTGTTGCAAAGTTGCAAAGGAAAGATGTGAAACCCATACGGGTACTTCATGCGGGACGATTGCGCGAACAGGTGTCACGTTCGATTAATAACCTCAAACTTAACCTTAAGTAGAGCACGTGCAGTGAAACGTGCAAAAGATATTCCAGGAGTACCGGGTACTTAACAGCAACAGTAAGGATCCACTCTACTCGAACGCTTTCGACAAATTTCTCATTAAAAAATGCAAATTATGGTGTTTTTTATAAATAGTAGATAAAGTACACTCCTCCCTTGATACTAAGAAAGGTAGAGAAGCCGTGAGATGACTGAGAGTGTTGGAATGCTGAGATGACTACTGGAGACACTCAGTTCCACACTAGAGCTAAGATGCTCAGCAAGTACTCTCCCGGGCACATAAGAGATTGAGAAATGATTCAATGACGCATTCTACAACAAAATGCCTTAATACAGGCATCAAATGCAAAATTATAAACTGCTCTTTCCTCGTCACATTTGGTATGTTAAGTAAGGTGGGAAGCAGAGTAGAAATGTTCCATAGCCCTGCCTTCCTAATCAGAGTATTTTAAAAGATACTACAGTACCCTGGTGATGGATACCGGGCTAAGATATAAATTCAGTAGGAATACTTGTGATGCACTACGCTAAAAGCTAGTGTAAAGATCTTTCGAGTGTTTTGAGTTTGAGAGAATGAAAGTTATGAGAGAGATTAGAAAGCTATGAAAACTAATCAACGAGAGAGATCATCATCAAGGGATCGTAGATCTGGCCTAGTATGACTAGCGCGGTCATTGAGAACCCTGTCTCAAATGACTATTCACGAGAGACTCAGTCATGAGTCGAACTCAAACCCTATCTAGGATCGAGTCGCGAATAAGGCTAAGAGCCGTGTATTGCATTCGCCCCCTGACAAGGGTCACAGAAGGCGCGACAGCAGTCGGACAAGGAGAACTTATGATTTAAAGTGCGGGGCACTCTCATGAGATTTGGATGTAGACATGTGCGTCGCACGATGGCAATCCTACAAGGGG
>CAICTM010002413.1:0-14932 GCA_903772945.1 Seminavis robusta
CATATTCTTAAAGTCTTCTAAAGGCGGACGTTGGAGATTCGCATAGAGCTCTCTTGCTTGGAAAGCTCCCTTCACTTGCTTCTTGGTGAAGCCTTCTATTTTCCTTCGACGGTCTGGGACCATCTGATTAAGAACGGCTGGTGAGTTCTGCTTCTCGTAGGAGTTCATGATTTGCTTCTCGATGTCATCGATGTCGGTACCATACAGACCGAGTTTGGTCCTACCAAAATCGGACAAAGGAACCGTCTCCACGGAGGTGGTACATGGCATCATCGTATGCGGTGTCCATCCAAACTCTCGAGCCATCTTGCTTTGCTCTGCACTCATCCGAAAGAATACCAAGGGCATTAATATTAGCCACGCCTCCTGGGTTCTTGTATGATACTCCCCAGGGTGCATCCATCTTCGGTCCATTCGGGCCTTGCCCACATTTGTCTGCATATCGATCGGCTGTCTGGCTGCTCGTTCATTCTTACCGACGGCCATATTGGCCACTGAATTGATCGAGCTGCAACTGTCCAGGTAACACTTGTTCAAACCGTCATCTAACCTGCAGTCCACTCCTGTGCAAACGGTACTCTTCTGCGCCTGGGCCTGTGGAACTTGGGCTAAGGCTGGAGCTTGGTTCGGAACGGAACTGGGATCCCTACTTGTGGTACTGCGGACGGAACTGGAACTCGTTGTTTGTAGGATTGGAAACGCCTGGAAGTGTCGAGCCAGCGGCGGAAGCGGACGATGGGAACTGCTGGAGTTGCTGGGCTTGCGCTTGGTGTGCTTGGAGTTGTGGAGGAATCGATCTGGTGGAATTGGACTGAAAACTTGGTCGGAACTCACTCCTTGCGACTGAGCATCGGGGCTCATCGCAGACTGTTGCTGTGGAAGCTGGGCCGCGGTCACGGTCTGTGGAACCTGAGCCTGGAAGCTTCACGAAACTGATGGTACTGTTGAAGAACTGCTTCTTCAGACCTTGGAACTGTGTTAATCGCCCACTCGGGCTTTGGGGATCTTGTCTCGGACTTTGCAATCCGGCAACTTGTGGTTGTGATTGCCACAGCAGTAGCAGACTCGCCTCGCTTATTCTGCTGATATAGGACAACGGCATTGACACCAAACTCCTTCTTGGTTGGGTCAATCGTCTTGGGCTGGCCAGAGCCCTGGCACGGGCACGTCTGGCCTCATACCACTCCTTGCTGGGCTTGAATCGATCAGAGTTGAGGGTCTCACGGAGATCTTCAAGGCTCGTGGGATAATATACTCGTGCCATCCATGGATAGGACGCCTCCACGGTAGCCTGATAGTCGCCATACCGTCCTGGGATAACCCTCTGTAGCCAATTAGAGCAATGATCTCGTTGCGTCCGTCATTCAGGTATTCTTTCA
The DNA here is from genome assembly GCA_903772945.1 of Seminavis robusta. NCBI lineage: Eukaryota > Bacillariophyta > Bacillariophyceae > Naviculales > Naviculaceae > Seminavis > Seminavis robusta. The sequence continues at coordinate 1,380 of CAICTM010002413.1, forward strand.
CCTTGATCTTGGTCATCCTTGATCTTCTCGTACTCGGCTGCTTCAGAAGGAAACAATCCATTGTATCCTGTGCCAACGATGCAGTAATCTGAACCGAGTCGGCAGCCACTCTACCGAGAAAGACATCAGTCGGTTCTCCTTCCTTTGCTTGGGGGAAAGGGCACGCTGTAACTGGCTGACGAACTGGACAACGGGATGCTCTGGTGGTGCCTGCGGCAGTCATCCTCGGATCTTGCCTAGGACTTTAATGGGATCGAGTTTTGATCTTGCTCCCAGTCATGGAGATTTCGTAGCTTCTCTTCATCTGTTCGGTACAATAAACACTGGTAGATGCTGGCTGCCCCATTCTGTAGGTGCATTCTTGTACTCAGTTTCCTGTTCTGCCAAGTAGATAACTTATTCTTGTAGAGAGTTAGCTGAGCTCGTCATATATCTTCTGCCGTCAGCATCCGTAGTATAGGATGGTTCCGTTGGCTCTGTCGGCGTCTGGTATCTTGCATAGTCTCAATGGCCAGTGACGCTTTGGGAACGTCTTCACTCTGACCTGGTTCTGAAAGTAGCCACAATGTGGTTCAATGTCTCTGTAACGGATAAAATCTGGAGTCAGCCTGTCATTGGGATGGAACAGGTACTTGCGGCGGTTGCTTTGTCCTCTGCCTCTACCGCCACCACTGGCACCGCCTCTACCGGCGCCTTGGCCTCTGCCGGAGGAGCCTCTGCCTCCTCCTCTGTTGCCACGGCCTCCTCTGTTGTTGAATCGTGTCATCTTGCTCTTGATATGGTCTATTTGCCTTGAGGAATTACTGGCTGCGTGGGCTTGTACTGGATACGGTGTACTTGGACGCTTGGTGGAGCTTGAGGGGGTTCCTCTTTCCTATTGATCAGGTAGCCTCTTATGGGTCTATATTGCCACTCCTGTGACTGCTCCAGCCTTAAACTTGGCTTGTTCCTATCTGCGCGAAAATCGTGGCTCTTGTCACACACACGAAAATTCCACCGTTTGGGCTTGGAGTGTACTACCGATGACTCTATCGGTCGACTCGAAGCTTCTTCTTCAATCGCCGATCGAGTCAAGCATGCTGAAGCCCCGGGATTCTACAGCCCGACAGTACTCGACGCAGTGAAACTCAAGGAAGAAGACTCTCGAACCTTCTTCTTGTTTAGATACTTGTATTGGGTTGTAGTTGACTACTGGTTGAGTTGCATAGGCTCGAGAGTCTTCTTCCTTGAGTTTCACTGCGTCGAGTACTGTCGGGCTGTAGGAATCCCGGGCTTCAGCACTGCTTGACTCGATCGGCGATATCTTGCTCAATTTTCGGAGTTGAGAGCTTGCACTTGTCGTGGCATAGGCGGCAATAGGTCCTCTTTCGATCTCTGTATGCGGCCGTAGCTGTATCTCTCTTGTTCGGTCGTCGTGTTCGTTCGCGTCGATCGGCTTTTGCTCGTAGAGTGGGTACCCAAACACGCGATCGGCGATTACTCCTTCAATTCTTGTCGGACGACCTTGGTTCAAGCATCAATATGGACCGGCTAGCTGTGCTCTCGACGCTGATGTGCTTGGTTTGCTCTGAATCGGTCGACAAGTCGATCGGCCGATGCTCCGAGAGCTTGGAATGAGCGAAAATGTGAGGCGAATTTTCTCTGTTAGCTCTGTTGCTTTGCCTTTATAGTGAGGCTGCAGCGCACCTCTGCTCAATACCTGAGCCTGCTGTTTCTCTCAGTTCTTTCTCACTATTACAATACCAATACCATGGACAAACTCAATACAAACCCTTTTTCTTCACAGTGTTGGGTCTAATAACACTGCAGCTACTAGTAATATCAAGGTTAATTTGTTGATTTGGGCGAGCTGTGAAGAAAAAGTGATCTTTCTGGCTGGTCGCTTTGAAGTCTGGTCTGAGAATGCCAGTTTCCTTAAATTCTACGACTCCTACGGTGGTGCGGTCTTTTTCTTATCCGGGTCCGCTAAATATCTAGACCGGCCAACAATGGCTCTTTGTCGGCTTCTGCCTGACATTGTTCGCCCACTGGATAGGTCATACCCTGACATGGTCCAGTCTTAGATGCGCCACCGCCTATGGACTCTGCTGGCATCTTGCCCTGCATGACAAGGCAATGGCCACAGCATGGGACCTGATCACTCAGACGCACCTGTGGTGGAGGTGGATCGATGATGACTATTGTCGATCAGCGCCCTTCTAATAGGTTAAATCCTGGCTAGGCCACCGTGCTCCAGGTCATGATGGGAAGATGCACACTTCCGTTGTAAGTAGAGCTGTAGGGACCTGCCCCTTGTTCATGGGGCGGAGGTGAACGGCGGTGAGACTATAGGATAGTGTAGCCGTGCTACTATGAGGCATATCCTCCTTCAGTGTTGACGCTTGGTGTGCACCGTGAATCTTCCTATCGTGCAATTCATCAATGGTATACGACTCAGCTGTTTGGGCCCTCGGGCTCATCACGTGCCAGCGTAGAAAAAGGTCCTCCGGACCCAATAGGTTGTTAACCTAAATAAGTAATTAAACCCCCTAAACACAAATCCAATCTGCTCAAGGTCACTTCTGAATAGCTTGTACCAAAGCAGTGCCGCCAATACCATGCCATAAATGGCTCTCTCCACGACAACATAGAGGACAGAACGTCATCTTTTGTATGTCAGGAATGAAGAATAAGTGTCAGGGTCAATTTCCACAAGCAGGTCTGCAAGGGTTCCCTCAATGATCATGAGGACCCTGTCTTCACCTGGCTTGACAACTGGCATTGGAGTTTGGATAAAGGCATTAGGGACATCCAATGACATGACATCCCTGTCTTCTGAGGCATCAACACACATAGACAGCATCAGACCCTCAAGTGAAACTGTTGGGCTTCTGGCATCTTCTTTCTTATGGTACACCCTTGTAGGTTTCCCATTGTAGACTGCACGTGCCTTGACCGTGCCATCCCTTTTCTCAGTCACAAACATGAGTGCCATTTGTGCCTTCTTGAGTTCTGTCTCACTGCATTTGTTTGGGTCAATTGGGCTGAAGCAAACACGGCTATGGAGTTGATCCATTTCTTTGAGTGCCGCCTCTCTTGCTTTGTTGCCCCACACTTTCAGACCCTTGGGTAATAGGTGCTGTTGGGCATGGCTGCTCTCATCCTTGACTTCTGCTGTGGCACTCCTGTGATTACAGGAGTCCATGAATAATGCCAAGTGCTTGCTTGTCTCGGTCTCATAAAGTAGTGGCTGCTTCGCTTCATCATCTTGGACGAATGTCACTCCTTTCTTGTTTGCTTCAGCTGTGGCAATCCGAGCTGAGCGCCGAATTCCAACTCTAGGAAGATTGGATGCTTTGTCTGGCCCAGCGAGGTTTCCATCATTGGTATCCACTGCTGGTGCCGTCTCTTTTGACTGTAGGGTTGTCTGGACTTGTGCTTGTTGGGATTCCTTGGAATCCCTCTTCTCCTTCTTCATCGGAATCAATGTCTGGAGCATACTGTTTGGATGCCCTTGGTACTAGCCCTGGGGCATTCCCATCCTCAGAATCTTCATCTGATTCCTTGGATTCCACTGAGTCGTCGTCCGAAGAGTCTCCGTAGACTTGTAGATAGCTCTCATTTCCGTTGACACCATCCACTCCTGCAGGCAAACCTACAGGCAAAAATTCCACATGGTTATGGTTGTGGAAGATGAGAGGTTTCTTTCCTTCACCGTATGCCCACTTTTCGACAGCATCAATCACTGAACGAGGCATCGGCTAAATACGGACATGCTGGCGCGTGATGACTTCAAAGGTGACAAGGTCCATCACACTGTGCCCACCTTGGTGGTTGTCCATCAAGGGACAGAGATAAATGCAGTCCAATCGCCGGGGCTCCATGGAGTTGAGCTTGTCGGGCTCGTTGGAAGCCAGACAGTAGCTCCCGAAGGTGTACTGAATATCTTTGTAGCTTGTGGTCCGACCCTCCAAGATCTGTCGGGGAGGATACACTTTGGAAATTCCATCAAGCACTGGGAAAAGATTGAGTTTACAAATCACATCATAGACCAATTCCACAATCATCACCTTTGGCATCACCAGGAATGGTGTCGAAAGGTCAATGCAATGTGTCGATGTACAAGTACTTTGACGAAATCCTGGAAGCCTTCGAGAAGGCAGTACCAGAAGAAGGGGGCACGAAGACTAGAAATAGTGCAGCCCCGAAAAGACCTATTCACAGTAGACGACTCCTGCGAGAAGCTCCCAACAAGCAAAGCAGAACACTTTCACAGCCTGGTGGCTAAGGTGTTGTTCGCTACGAAGAGAGCCCGACCAGACACAGGTACGGCGATCTCGTTTCTCACGACTAGAGTGAAGGAACCGGATAGGCAGGATTGGGACAAACTAGTCCACCTCATGCAGTACATTAGACGTACTAGGAAGCTACCATTAGTTCTCAGAGCCGACGGAATCGGCATACTGAAATGGTATGTGGATGGTTCTTTCGCAGTCCATCCAAGCATGAGGGGTCATACCGGAGGTGGTTTATTGACCATGGGCACAGGTTTCCCATTATTGACTTCGACGAAACAGAAGTTGAACACGAGGAGCTCGACTGAGAGCGAACTCGTAGCAATTGATGACCTGATGCCATTGATCCTTTGGACGAGGCAGTTCCTGCGGGAGCAAGGCTATGTAGTTAAAGAAACTATAGTCTATCAGGACAACAAGAGTGCCATACTTCTAGAAAGAATGGCAAAGCTTCTAGTAGCAAGCGAACGAAGCATATCAACATTAGGTACTTCTTGTGAGCGACAGAGTCGCAAAGAAGGAGATCAGTGTGGACTGGTGTCCAACTGATGATATGGTTGCGGACTTTTGGACGAAGCCGAACCAAGGTCGACTGTTCAAACAGAACGTCGACAATTTGATGGGTGTAGTGGAACACTCAAAAACACAAAACCCACTTTTTCAGTAGTATCTCAATAGCAACGACAATGGTGAACTAGAGAGCTTAGTGAATCTAACAGAAACTACTAGTACACGTGTCAAGGTTCCAAAACCGGCTTCTCTACCCAAAAGGACCTCCCCGCCATCCCTAATTGTATCTATTTGCCATCGCATCCAACTACAGTGCTGGTAGCTGTTGATAGACTTACACGATAAAAATAAAACTCTAGCTACCAGTTAGCAGTTCGTGACATGTTGCATGGTTGGTGCGTTCTGTCAGAGCCTGTGATTCCAGCACACATATATGTTGATTGAATTGACAAAGTAGGACATTCCTTTATTTTGACTCTCACTCTCTCTACGAACTGACTCTTTCTAACTATTTCATTCCAGACCACCAATGACTTCCTCTGCAGCCTCTGCTGCTGCCACGACACTTTCTAGTTCTCCTTCTGCCGCCTCCAATTCCTGCGCCTTTTGTTCGGCTTCTGCTTGCGCTTTTTCGGCAGCCTCTTTGGCCGCGGCAGCTTCTTCTTTGAGTGTTTCAATTTGTTCGAGTTTGCTATTGGCAGCTGATCTTGCCTTGAGGGCATCACCGACCGCAGCAAAGAACGTTTTGATTTCATTTGTGCTGTTGACACACGCTCCGGCGAGCTCACAGCCATCCACGAATAGCTCGCCCGTTTTCTCGTCCTTTTCGGCAATATCTTTGCCGTCATTGGGACCCATGGCGAGGAGTTCATTGACTGTGATGAAGCAGGATCCTATAATGACATGAGTATCACCACGTTCCTCATCAAACACTTGCAGTTTCAGAGGAAGATCAAAGTCGGCACTGCAAAGTTCTTTGACGTCGATTTCACATTCCGTCCATTCTGGATCCAAACTGTTCTTGACCACACCAGAATCAAAGACTTTGGTCCTGTTTCAATCAATAAGTGTGGCAAATTGTTGTTACGAGGTGGAAAATAAAATAAAACAAAACAAAACATACAAGAGATTGTGTTGTGCTGAGGCAATTGTTATTGGACATCAATCTTTACAATGTGGTCCATGTTTGTGACTTACCATTCATCGTCCCCATCTCCTTTCCGACTGAGAACATAAAAGGGATCTGGTTTCCTCAAATTAGTGAATCCTTCCGTGTTTTTGAGATCCTTGCCCTTGAGGATGAGTCTCAAGGCTCCTTCTTGTACCTTTTCTGCGACATGCACCACGATGGTTCCACGACCGGCCGACATGTTCAAGACCCCCAGTTTCTTTTCGTGTTGTTGGACCTCGGCAATGTTAAAGGTGCCCACGCCTCGCGTTTGATCATTTTCATCCAATAAGGTCACCTTGAGTATATCGCCGTCGAGATTGTTGCACTCAACTTCCAGCATTTCGTCAAACACGGGTGCTTCTCCCAGGAGTCTATTAAAAAATAAGAAATAGGTGAGATTGACGCTTTCGGCAGTTGTATTTCTTGTACAGTACGGTACGAGTAGTTCCTGACTTACTCGCTGGTCTTTCCAATATCTTCTTCCTCATCGGAGTCTGCGCGGATGATGGAGACCTTGGCCGAGGAACCATCGTCATTCTTGAGGTCGCGGCATGCTACGAGGATGTGGAACTTGGGCATGGTGTGGCTTCAATTTCTTTGTTCTGCAGTAGCACTACTTGAATATGGATAATGCCAACAAGAGTTGTGCTTCCTCAAATAAATTTTCAAAAAGGTACCGGTGGAAGTTAGATCGTAGCAACAGAAGTCTTGATGGGTGTGGCTCCGAGTGATAGTCGCGTCTAATTATCGCGGGATCCTGGATCTGCATGATACCGGTGGGGAAGCCTTGAGAGTTGAGTTTGGAGGAGGTGTTCCGCATTTCAAAACGGAAGCCAAAAAGATACTCTGCTCGAGTCACGAATACAAAAGATATTGGAGTCACGGTGTCTCTTTGACGTCACACGCCGAAGCGTCCCAGCCATCAACTTGCAACATTTCCATTTTTCTTCTGTTTCCATCCAAGTCCAATCCACAACCAACAGGAAGAGAATGATACAATCTACTATGCATAGCTCGATTCCACTAGGATTGCTGCTTCTGCTACTGCTGCACTGTTGTCGGGAGACCTTGAGCTTTGGAATTGCTCGTCCCTTGTTCCAGGACAGGACGCGTAATTACCGTTTGACGGCTGCTTCGGCGGAAGACGCTGTTGCGGATGATGAAACTAGTAATAATAATGACGACGATCAACCCGTCTACTTTCAAGACTTGGGTCTCTGTCGATCGGCAATAGATGCGATTGAATCACAAGACCGTTGGTATTTGCCCACTCCCATTCAACAATTGGCCATTCCCAAACTCTTGGAGAGCCACGACGAAGCCTTTTGGTGCGAAGCCCCCACGGGAAGTGGCAAGACGGCGGCCTTTGTATTGCCACTGTTGCAGAAATTAGTACAGGATCGTCAAGATCAACGACGAATCCAAAAAAGTGACACAGCGCCACCGGCCATTCGATCGCTCATTTTGTGTCCCACGCGAGAATTGGCACTTCAAATTGGATCCGTGGTGGAAGAATTGGCATCCTACATGATGGATCCGTGTAATATCATGGTGGTGACGGGCGGTGTACGACGCGACGATCAAATTGCCACTTTGGCCGGGTGGACAGTCCAAGGAGAATCGGCGGACATTGTCGTTGCCACGCCGGGAAGATTGGTAGATTTATTGACAAGATACAATCCTCCTACAGTTGCGGATGCTGCTACTACTACTAGTAATGACGACGATAACGAGGACACCATGGAGGACAATGACATTCGAGATGCTGCCGAGGCCGCATTGGAAAGACGCCTCTTGCAGGCACTAGAGGCGTCTTCCAAGGATTCCCTGAGTTTGGAACAGATTCAGACTTTGAAACTCGATCGACATGACGACGAAGGAAGACAGACGCTCGGCAATTTACTTGAAGGGTTACAGTATTTGGTTATTGATGAAGCAGACCGGCTTTTGAGCAGAGCCTTTGAAACTGAAGTCAATCAAGTCTTGGACTTGTGTCATGGTGAATCAACGGTGGAAACGTGGCTCTTTTCGGCAACCTTTCCAAAATCCATTGAACCTCGGGTCGATACCGTCCTCAAACGACTCGGCCAAACGTCCACCGTGCAAATCTCCTGCACCAACGCCGATCGCATCATGGACGATTCCGTATCGGCCACACTGCAAAAGAAACTTGAGCGACAACTAAGCAAGCGAAAAGTCCTGGCGCAAGTGGGACCCGAATCCACCATTCAACTACGAACCATTCGAGTCGACCAACGAGATCGAACGTCGGCACTCAAACAACTATGGAAAGAGAAAGAGAACGATTGGACGACGGGGGGTGTATTGGTATTTGTGGCCACGCGCTATGCGGCCGAACACGTGTCGCGCAAACTGCGACGGGTGGGAATACGATCCAGCGAACTTCATGGCAAATTGGATCAGGAAGCGCGGGAACGACGATTGCGTGACTTGCAATCGGGGAAAATACAGGTATTGCTCGCAACCGATTTGGCCAGTCGAGGATTGGATGTGGTCGGATTGTCCGCTGTCATCAACTATGATTTGCCGCGGTCCACTGGTAAGAAGATTGATTGCTTTGTTCGTGTCGGCGTTGTCAGTAGTGGTCATCATCCATCTCACCCCTCGTACGCGTTCTCAAAGCCGACTTTGTGCATCGAGTTGGACGAACTGGACGAGCCGGTCGCAAAGGAGATGCCATTTCCTTGGTGACGCCGTTAACCGAGGCACACTACGATGTCATTGAGAAACGACACATTCCCTTGGAGCGACGCTGTGAACGCGAAATGTTGCCCGGGTTCGAGGTAGATGAAGCCACGTGGTCAGTCCAAGCCCAAGGAGCCAGAATGAGGACTCCTGGTGCGGGGCATTCCAATAACGATTTAGCCCACGATCGCATGTTTGGGGGCATCAAAGGAAAACGCAAGTCCAAAAAGGATAGGTTGCGTGAAAAAGCGGCGCGGGAAGCAGCAGGCATGTAGTAACTGTGTTCCTTCCACGCACCGGTACCACTAATCTACTAGCATCTGAGAAACCGAGAATTGAAGGGGGAAAACATTCATCGTTCTGAGGTACCGCTATACCGGGACCTGCAAGCAACTCAATGGAATGACAATCCCCTGAGCTTGATCCCAGCATCGAATTCGGCAAATCTACATGTGTTTTCCGATGTGCTTGAGTTGTATAAACCATCACCCTTCTGAGATATTGGGGCTCGTCTTGAAAGTTCAGCACCGGAAACCTTGCTTGTGGGTTAACAGAAGCGCACCAACAATAAGAATCGAATCCAACGTCACTACTGAACCTTTTTTCACTGTAGATTTTTCACTGTAGATGGCTCACCTTTCATTTTCCAGAGTTGTTGCTCGGGTTTTGCAGTGGCTTTCTAAAGAAGGCATCTTGTCATCTTGTCATTGCTTTGGGCGATTGCTTGTTTGCGTAGCGGGAAGGGAGGGCGAAAGGGGTAGAAGGCAGTAATGTGATTGGCTAATCGACCTATGACATCAGCAAATGCGTCAGCAAAGATTCAAATATACTTAACGTACCGTTTATAAAGATTACAGAGCAAATGTGCTACCTAGTCGCCATTTTCGTGTTTCGCGAAAACAGAACAACAACCCCATCCAGGCAATGGCAGTAACAGAGCCAATGGCAGTGACAGATATGTATTTCACAGATTCACGAGACCAAAGCATCAATGAGCTAACCAAAGAGATCAAAATGCTCCATGGAAAAATCCATGAACTCACAGCCATGGTGCAATCCATGCAGCAGCAGCAGCAGCAGCAGCAACAACAACAAGCACAATCAAGTACAATTGATGAACTCACACCGATTGCACCGAAACCAAATGTGCCAGCCATGTTTTGCCAGTTGATTTTAACTCCTTCACCAATGTACAATGTGGCTCCTTGGCAAAAACAGCAACATGCAGCATTATTGATTCAGCAACAACAACAACAACAACAGATTCAAATGATGCAAGTTGCAATCCAAATGCAGCAACAACAACAATTGCATCCAATTCTTCCTTTTCCACAGCCACCACAGGTACAAGGATGCTGCTTACCTTATATCAACTGGTTGAGCAGAAGATCTGGAAGGCCGCCACATGATGAAAATTGCCAAATAAAACTTGATGGGTATGGCAAGCCAACCATCGGCCGATAATATGTGGAGCACTCATTGCCGTGAATTTCTTGTGGGACCAGTTCTCACCACAAAATAGCCCAGCAAATTGTTGTTTTAGTAGTAGTTGTTGTTGTTGTTGCCAAGAGCCTTGCCCCTACCCACGTAGGCACTGACTTCAAGACAAAATAGCCCAGCAAGTTGTTGTTGAATGGAATCGATCCGCCGCAAGGAAGAAAATTTTGTTGCCATTGACGAGGCATCGCTTATCGCTCCAGAAATAGTCGGTTGCTGTTGCTGTTGCATTAGCGGTAGTGCCGTAATGGTCGCTCCAGTGCACCAGCGATGGTCGCTCCGTGAAAGAAGAAGTCATCGATCGATCCGCCGATCCGTCGAGCGGAGGCTCCACTGCTCTGCCGCTTTCCAGTATAGCCAAATAAGAGGAGCCTGTCATGGTGGAGCCTTCTTCAAGAGGAGCAGCCGCTGTAAAGGGTGAGATAATATCATCTTGATAGAGTAACAAAGATAGACTAGAGTAAAGATAGAGTATCGAAATAATGAACAAAAGAGGAGGAGTGGCTGTTACTCCGGAGGAGTTACTTCGTTCCGTTCGCTCTCTATATCACGACCAAAGCGTTGGATCCCTCTCTACAAGTGCGACAGGCGTCGATCGATCCGTATCCATTCGTATCAAGCCTCACTCAATCCGACCGTCTCCGGTTCAGAGCAGAAAGCCATCCTCATTGAAATCACACCAGTTTGGAAAGGTTTTCCTTTCTTGGCCGCTGCAGTCAAGTTGGAGTGGGAGGGTTTGGTCCGAGCAAAGGATGGGAAAAGAGCAGATTTCGTTTGAATTCCTGTGACGTATTTGCTGACATATACATTGTTCTTCGGATGTAGGAGATTTAACGGAGGAGGGGCCGATGACCAGGTCATTGCCATTTCCCCTCTTTATTGTATGTACCGGTAGACTACTTGGTGTCTCTTCTTTGCCCTGCAGGCTCCCGATTCGGAATCAGGAATTTAAAGGTTAACCCTCTCCCTCTTCTTCTTCTTTTTCCCTCCCCCGCGCTCATGCCTAACCCCCCCATAATCTCGCGTAGGGTGCATGACGTTTGGCAGGCTACTGAAATACGTGGCCAGCTATTAGATGAAGTTCCTGGACCAAAGCGACACAATCTGCCCTGGTAAGCACGCAACACTAGCATCTCCTGCGAGATGTGATCGCGTTGACACATCGAGATCAACCTCAACCCTAATGAAGATCTACCTCGTAGCGTAATTCCCCTCTATTTTAGTTCATACTTTTACGTCGAACTCCCCACCATGTCATCCTTCACATCGACCTCAGTTCGTAGGTTATGAGCCCAAAGCGTCATCGTTCTCGCAGTAAGATATCGCGTAGTGTAGAGCAGGGCGAAGCCGTAATCTGCGCTTACACCCACATCGAGCTGCAATGACGGGACGATGCGATTTGGAAGATGACAACAACAACATGGTGTTGTTGATCCACTCCGCCGTGGTAAAGCGGATGGATTTCGAGTTCGAGTTTCTCCTGGAAATTCGAACTCAGCGTGAAGTATCCAGCACATCAAGATGGCGATGTGACTGTTCTAACTACCGTTTAAGGGTAGATTGACTGAGCTCTCATTCGCGCAGTGGTACGTCAATGACGCTGCTGACACGAAGAACAGCTCAATCTCGATCCTAGCCATCGGATTGGGTCAGGAGACGGCTGCTAGCTGCAGCTGGTGACACCTCCTGGTCAATCTGACACCCCGTGATCTCACCAGAAGATCCTGAACAAGGTGATGTTTTCGACGCGAAATCGAGCTAGCACACAGCGAGAAAACGACTAGAACAACAACAAATCACCATGACGACCAAACTACAACAACCAGACACCGCTACCTTATCGTGCTATACGTAGGTCTTCCGGTATGTTTGGTATGAGCGACCTCGAATTCCAAGAACGATCCCGTCGCCTGAGCATGCAAATTCCTAGGACCCCGTTGTTGACGAGCTACCGCCGTTACAACTCCCACGGAACGGCTCGCGCTGTACAATTTGCGCAAACTCAAGCTCATAGTGACGCACAACGACCCCAGCGTCTGTTCCAGCAACGCCTCGCGTTCCCCCGCAGACTGCTCCATCAGCTGTCAGTACTACCCCGGTTGTACGTCCACCTCCGATTGGTCACGTCGGATCCTGGAAGCTTCCAACACCTGCTTCGACGCCAGCTCCGGCTGCCTCGCCAGCTCCAGCTCCTGCTGGTGGAAACAGCCTTGATCCGGCCGGTACGACCACGACTCCCGCTCCAAATACAACTGGTTCCGGTGGTGGTGGGTGGTGGTGATGCTAATCCACCTACACCTGACCCTGTACGTTGATCACCTCCTTGTTGACGGACGCCTCATCGAGATTGAACTGGTTCCTCACCCGCAAACTCCATCTCGATGGTGGAACAAAGCGGACAGGATTCACTTCGACCACGAGGCCGCAAAACCTTCATCAATAAGGCAACATCCTACACCGTTCTAGGAAAGGACAACAAGCTAGTTGAGCAACCTACTGACCTCGACACCAATGGTCTCATCACGGCTGTTGAGCGGTCTGACCGCAAGTTCGAGCTCCTTAGGACTCACATGAAACACTTCGACCTGTTGGATGTCTTCCAAATTGTGACTCCAAAGGATGAAGAGTTCGGCTTCACCTACAGTTCGAAGACAGAAGGAAAACCAATGGATTTGTTACAGTATGCTCCCAAGATCACACCTGAGGCTGTGGCTTTGAGCAACTACTTCTATAATTCCTGTGTGCGCGTAAGCACCTGTCCCTATGTGAGTGAAAACATGTCCCTCACCTTCACTCTTCTGCAGAACAACACAGACTCCAAACTGTTGCAGAAGGTGCTACCTGAGTACAACAGCTGGCCTGAGACCTGTCATGGTGGGCCTTTGCTGTTTGCTCTGTTGTATCGTCATATCCAGAGGACATCCCAGAGTGCCATACAAAATGTGCGAGAGTCATTGAATTCCCTCAAGATCAAGGACATCTCCATGGAAGATGTGGATGTGGTGGTGAATAAGATATCCACCGTCTACACCTTGCTTGAGACCAATTCCAATTCCAATGACCTGATGAACTATGTACCCTCAGACTTCTCAGAGAAAGTGCTCCACATTCTGGCAACCTCCAGTGTCCCTGAGTTCAACAAGGCTTTCATCAAGAGGATTGAAGAAGTCAAAGCTGAAGCTGATTGTCGTGGAAGTACCCCTATCTGGCCTGAGATCAAGGTGATATGTGACCAAGCTAAGAACATGTATCGTCGGATCAAGCAGAGCGACAAGGGATGGCTTACCAAGACCAAGGCCAAACAGAGCGCATTCAATGCCAACTCTGGCAGCTCTGGCTCAGGGGGATCCGGTACCAGATTCCAACGCAAGTGCTGGAACTGTGATAGCCCCGAT